>CM017562.1:26460711-26526797 GCA_007844125.1 Sinonovacula constricta
TTAACGTTTTAATTAGCGTCACAGACTCCGACTAATGTATTCGACCTTTTACTATTTATAAATAATGTTACAAAATATTATCGATAGTATAGCTTTAAAGTGATTAAAATTAGCAGATCGGCGCGAACTTTAAATCTTCCAATACGGTTGCGATATACTATGAGTAGCAGCCAATCGGACGTTTCGAAAATCTAAGTTGTTCTAGTTAGCTCGCTATTTGTTATAAATAATTTATAAAAGCAAAGTTGTTAAAATTATGTTTAAGTTTAGGATTCAATTAAAACGGGATAAATTAGATGTTCATGATATAATTTATGCGTGAATAGCGGAAATAAATATTTTACAAATAAAATTTACTTTAGCACAATATTAAATATTCAAAGAAGACAATAACAAAAAATAGACAATGAATGCTTTTAAAAAACAACAAACTGCAATTTAAAATTACCAACTTGAAAAATCTAAATATCTGTTGTGTGTTTTCTTGTTCTTAATGTTTTCCTTCCCGCCTTTTCTTTCTTTTTATTTAATTTTTGCACTTTTCGACCTCACTTTAGATTTGCGTTATTTGTTTATTGTTTATATAGTTATTAAGTTTATTGCTTAACAAAGTTATTGTTTATTGTTTGATTAACCTCCCTTGGCAAAATCAAGATATGTAAATGTATATGGACAATACTGTTTGGGTAGCCTCCCTTCACGCGGTCAGGCTATGTAACCGTGTATGTACGATATTGTTTGATTAGCCTCCCTTGGCCACTTCAGAATATGTAACTGTGTAGGTATGGTATTGCTTAGTAACTTCCCTTCGTAATATCAGGATAGGTAATTATGTATGTACGGCATTGTTTCGATAGCCTCCCTTCGCAATATCAGGATACGTTGTATGTACGTTATTATTTGATTAGCCTCCCTTGGCAATATCAGGATATGTAACTGTGTAAGTATCTTGTTGCTTAGGTACCTTCCCTTGGTAATATCAGGATAGATAGATAGATATCTTTTATTACCTCTAAATACTGGAGAGCATAATGTATATGTACAATACAAGAACAATATAATACATTATTTAAAAAGAACTACAATTTGCACACTACAATGCGTTACATTGAAGATGTTACGTGATAATAATAAAAAAAACAACGAAAAACAAACAAAACAAACAAAAAAAAAAAAAAAATAAGAAAGAAAAAAACAACAACATTATACATAGTTATAACAAAACTTACAAATAGACAATAGGCATAGCTTTGACCATAGAGTCAAGACAGTAAACTCATAACAGAAAAAAAGTTCATACGACTTTGTATTTACTTATTTAGAATTTACAAATTTACACTCAGATTTAAACCTCTTATGTAATATGAACCGTATTTACCAAGGTTGACAATGGCAAGCAGAACAATATATTAATCAATACAGCTGCAAGAATGTGTGCAATGTTCTACGTTTATCAAAAGCAGGATTATTATTAAGTTAACAAGGCAATTTCCATTCATAAGAAGTAATTCTCATAGTCTACCACACTAATAAGAGTAGACATTAACAGCAAGTACGTGCATATGCTAAGTGCTTCTGGTTTAGCAGAAAGTGGATTAATACTCGTTATACTAGCACTTGTAAAACAGTGGTAATTCTTACCGAAACGAAATGGAAGAATCGTTATGATTTACAGAGTGCGGTTGCCAAAAAAACACACGCTTGCATTAGTACAATACTAATGTAAGAAAATAAAATAAAAGAGACCTTACCGAAACGAAAAGTAAGATCCATAAGTAATAGCAACAGAATAGACAACAATGGTTACAACATTAACCGATTATACAAATTTATCACAAGAAGCATAGTATCGCAACAAGTAATGAAAACGTACTATAAAAAATGAAAAGTTTTACATTGTAAGTAATAGTAATAATGTTGGTGAAATTGTTGGACCTTCTGAACTCCAGAAGACACGATCTGAAACATACATATATGCACGTATAGAGTACTTGAATTGTCAGTATTTGTTTTGCACAAAGATGTGTCTCTGTAAGCATATCAACACTAATGCAGCATCCGATAAAGGCACCAGGCTAGAGATGGATTTACAAGCCTGTGTAAGTCATTGCTTAAAGCTGTTTTCATCAGCAACTGACATTGTCCGGAGATGCCATCCATTAATCGCGAAAAAGACACCAAACCTACTATGTTGATGTACAAAACAATGAGAGTCTCTCTTTCACAATAGTTCTTGTGACACAGCAACAGTTTATGTTGTATTAGGACCGTCGTTATCAACGAGCAAAGGTTACATTTATGAGGGAATTTTCTAGAAACTAAATTACCCACGGCACACATTAAAGTCCGACACAATGTAGGCAAATAAATCCCTATCTTGTATAATGGGGAACACTGTCCTGGCAACACGATACTGGGCCTCAACCACTCGGCACTGCCCAGCTTGTCAGCCATAACAATAAAGGACTTATCTTCAACGTGGCGTTTCACAGTAAGTTTCCACGCATTCTTGGAGGGGAAGGTGCCACCATTAAGAAAGTCAATAACACAAGTTTGTCAACTGATATTTTGAGAGTATTCTTACAATATCTGGAATAAAACCGAGGCACTGATTGTCTTTGTTAAAGTACCGTACCAGCCTATGAATAAACACTTTCGTGGCGAGATATTTGTCACACAATCTACATAACTGTCCAAAGAAGATAAATTTTCGTTTATCTACTATTGTCTCCACATCTAGCATGCCTGCAACTAACAAAACAAACATTGAGTTCGTAGACATACGAAGTCCTTGCATTGTTTTCAAGTATATGTCAATTTTATCGCATGGTAAATTAAAATCCTCAGCCATTTCAATTGTTTCATTGTTTATGTCCGGACGTTTTTGTTTTTTTCTTTTCAAAAACACATATTTTGGTTTTCTTTACGTTAGTTTTCAAGCCCCATTTACACGAATAATCAAAAATATTATTGAGTTGCTTTTGTAGACTGTCGTAACTTGTAGTAAAAACAACAATATCATCAGCAAAAAGTTTAAGATATAAACTTAATTAAACTTTAAAATTCAAGAAATATCAATGATAAAAGGGATGTTACATAAATAGCGATTAGGACCAAGCCCGACATGTACTGTACAGTACAAATATTTTATTCGTATAACATTATTTATGGTCTTTACATCATATCTTTACATTTTAAATACTGATGAAATTGAAACATATTCATTGAATTTGAAATCGTCTTTATGATTCATTAAGTATTGAATTCTTCTTAGCTATATTACTTTCTTTCTCCGTGGAATTCCCAGTAATCTGTTTTTAGCACTGGCATAGCCTACACTTTGACAAAATTCTATGTGCTAATTAAAGTTCATTTCAACTGCAAGTTTAGATATTTTACCTAACATTAAAGAACTGTAATTTTTAATGGAAGAATATTTATCCTTATTCTTCCGATTATATACTTTCCCTGAGTTTATATCTATTATAAAGTATACATTTGCTAATCAGTAGTCACAGATAGTCGTGTGCCAGCTTTGACTGTCAGCGTTTTGGACTGAATAAAACACACTCCATCGACGATCATCATTTTTGTTTTCTTAAATAGAAATTCTATACATTGTGTTACATACTATAGATGTAATACTTATGTGTTTTTATTAGTATCTCTCAATAGTTTTCAATGGTATGCTTTACGAAGAAGAATGAATATTGAAAAAATATTATTTCTATTACAGAGCATTCATTTGATATATATATCATATAGTGTATACATCATTTTGAAAAGTGGAATATGTATTTTCTTAATGAGGATACAAACAACATAACTTCATTCACTGGAAATTTTAAATAGTAACAATTCAAAAGCTGAAGCCCAAATATTAAACTGGGATACACAACCAGACAATCATTTGTCTTCCTTAAACGGCAAATTCGGACAATTTTTATCAAGTATCTTTAAGAACATCGTTGCAACAACCTTTAATTCGCGATTCAATTTTGAATGAGTTTGACTTTTGTACTTTTTTGTTTTCTAGATAATTAAATGGTGCTAATTTAATTTTTTGTTTTCTAGATAATTAAATGTTCATACCTTGCATCATTTGTTTACATTTTGCGTCCAAAATGGCGGGTGTTACACATGTGCTCTCCGACTTATTTTCGACTACTACGTACGGCACACAAGTATAGTTCCCAACAAAAGTTTGCCAACAAAATATTCTGTTAGATTGTTTGTCAACTCTGATAACTTGAAAAAATGTGAAAACAACTTTTAAACATATTTACAAGTTTGCAGATTCTTGAGATTCAGTTGCTGTGGACATTAAGAGGTACACAAAAAAGTATCACCTCGCCTTACTACCTTGACTGGGGTACAGAAAGATAAATGGACCCAACCTGAGCACTTGTCACACTGACCCCAAAAACAATAACTATGTAAAGCCTCTTGCTCATATCTGGACTAAATTGTTTGCACCATAGACATATAAATAGATAGACCGGGCGCCCTATTTATAACCCGTGCGCTATTGGCCGCCATCTTGGAGAGCACATTCGTTTAGCGCGTCTATAGATACTTATGATAATACAAGGAAATCTGAGAATATTTTCCGATAACACAGCGCGTTTTATGTCTTTTTATTTTCTTCAGAGTATTAAACGACACAGTTTCTGCAGTAGTTTATATCTTTTGTGTCTTTATATTAAATTAATTTTACCTGATTTGATTTAAAGACATGATGCTGTACATAGTAGGAATCTAGATTGGATGTAACGATCGAGAAGTATATGGGGGATTTTCACCTATTGTATCGCTCTTATATGATTTTAGTACAGGATGACTATATTGATGACTATGACTACAGTTAGAGTAATGTTATTTTTCTCTTTATTACAAATATAGCGAACTATTTAGATCTTCTCGGTTCATAAACTAATGTTAAGAACCAAATAAGCAAGTATTTCTGCTAGCCTAGGCAGACAGAGGCTAAATATTGGATTTAAAAATATGAATAAAATAGTTATAAGAATTTCAGTACTTTGTTGCACGATCCCTGAAGATGATGCATACACTATTGTTTTTTCATTAAAATCACTTTAATATGTTTGCCATGTAAATATGCAAACATGTAGATGTACACCTACAGAGATTGAGGTTTTGAGTACCATATAAGTTACTGATTATACTATAGCGTGTATGCTTTATTAAAGATAATAATTTTCGTTAATACTAGATCTATCTAGTTCACTTTGCATGAGGATTCACACATGGCAGCACCAAAACCTTCAACATCACAGGACACAACTATAAGAATTAGTAAGCCAGTCAGTTCGTAGCTTTTATTTATACTCATTATCAATACAATTTTGTATTCTGACCACAGTTATACACTAAAATATTACTACCAAACAATGAAAATCACTCATTAACATGTGACATCATAACATAAATATTAAATATGCCACTTGTTTTAATAATTTGCAAAAGGTTTTGGTTGAGGTAAGAATACTTTTAATTTGTGTAGAATACTAAGGTAACATGCATGACATGCCCTGATATTTATGTTATTAATAAAAACCTGTTTGTTAAATTTCAGCTAAAATATTTCTTGATTTTAAAAGTATTAAAGGTGGTATCCGACAGTTTGTTTCCCCCCCCCCCAATATAACCAAATAAGTCATTAGCGCCTGAAAAGGTCTTGAAAATTGCTCTTCATTAATGTCAAAGATCTGTATGAACAGTCAAAGATAAATTCCCACTCATTATTGCAAACTTGTGTTTCCTATCTGAGCCACGCTGCATAGATAGTTTTTTTTAACTTAGGAAAACCATGTGACCACTTGCTTTTATATAGTCATCCGGACAATCTTCTCTGACGTCGGTATCTATTCCACTATCACACTTTTTATAGAGTAAGAAAGACAGAATATTTAGACTATTTTTTTTGTCAATTAGTACATTCTAAAAATAAAGTTATAGAGTCAAAATCGTCTTTATAATGTCTACAGTATGCGTTTATGCAAAAAGTATGGTCATATACTCGAAGGCAGTTATGCAAATTGTTGGATACCACCTTTGAAAATTTACAACATAATTTTCAAAATAAATTTCTGCTACCTTATCAATGAACTGAACCTGATACTTTTGAAATATTTGAAACAAAGACACCATTTTTTCTGTCATTCAATGCAAAAATATGATTACGAAAATTAATGCTTATAAACAATTTGAAACTTGGGTTGAAATACAAAATAAAACACATAGTTTTGTTGGATTTCAAGGTAAATCAAGAAAACAATGATGCAAAAAATGAAAAATATGAAGTAATACACACATATAAGAATTGAGTAGGTACTTCTTAAATTTTCAAAAACAAAGCAATGAGTAACTACAAATAAAACAAGAACCTGCCAATGACTGTATATCCCCCGCCAACAGGTGCTTTTTTCCCCAGAAATGGCAGCCTTAGAGTTTAACATCATTATTACACAAGTGCAATCTATAAAAAAAATTTAATGAAAAATGTTTCAGTTGTTATTAAACAAGTTTACTGCTACACTCATTACATGTGTAATATGCAATGAAGGTACAACAGAACAAATGGTATCCCAACAATTTGTATAGTCAATTACAAACATTCAATTGAAATAGTTGATCCAGATTCCATTTCTGAAACTGTCTTGTTAACTTGTGCAAGTGTTTGATCAAAATACTTTGCTACTGGCTTGATGATTAATTACAAGGCAGATGAACCCAACCACCAATATCATGTTGGTCTGGCCAGGGGTATGAACTTGGTACTGGGTCACCACAGACTTCATCTAAGACCTTCCTAAAACAAAATGCCAGTTCTCTTCGAACATGGCCAAATGGGAGACCTGCAATATCTGACTGAAAAATATTACATTGTTCATCTGTTAACAATGAGTGTAAACTAGGGTAAAATGTGGATAGTTCTTGGATCCAGACAAGACATGCACTTTTATCATGAATGTTATTATATTCGCTATCTACAGGTAACCTAGTTGGAAGATCAGTTCTGGGAGGTTTTATTTTGAAGTGATGGTAAACCTTTACAACACAGTTTTGTACCAAAATGAAAATATCTGACATGCCACTCTAGCAGACAGGCTACATGTACCTGGCCCAGTTCCTTGATGCACCTGAAGAAAAAAAAAAAAATGCTATTTTATTTATTAAGAAATGATTGTCTTTATGATAATGGTCAAATAAAAGTGAAATGTTACGTTTGGAAAACATGCAGATATACATGATGTCAAACCACATCACTTCACAGATTTTCATAAAGAAATATCTTTAATATATGTGTATGAATATGGGATACACATTTTCATTGAAATCAAAATACGGATTGGCCCATTTTATTGTAAGTAACAGTACCGATATATTAATCCAATGTAGATATACAGCATAGCTCAGCATGACAATCATAACAACAGGCCTTCAGTTTGTTGTCCCGTTGTACATTTAAAGATGTATTTTGATTAAGAAAATGTGTTGAACTTGCATAATCATTTCTGAAGTTTTCTTAAAGCCATGATTATACTGAGACAATGTCACTGGGACTATTATTAGTTTTTCTTTCCCTACTATGCAGGACTGTCTCTGGATATTTTCAAATGTTGTTTTAGTGAAATAGCATATATTTAATTTGGTTATAGGAGCCACATGTATATACAATAGTATTCTGAACAGGTGGGAATAAAAACAAATTTAAAGTAAAGAGATTAAAATCCTATACTTTTCCTTTCTGTCTAGAAACAGGGAGAAGCTCTGTTTTTTGTTGTTGTTTTTTATTTTTTGTTTTATTGTTTTTGTGTGGGTTTTTTTGTGTTTTTTTTTTTGGAGGGGGGGGGGAGGGGCGTAAATGAGTGGTATAAAACAGAATTTATTGAAAAAAAAATAATTTTTTACAAAATCGTTCAATATGTTTGGGATTTCCCCCATCTGGGATGTAACCCCAATCTCCTCTCAGCTGTTCCGGAATAGCTGCGCATACAAACATAAAACATGGTATATTTTGCTTTTCACAATCATAAAAC
The DNA here is from genome assembly GCA_007844125.1 of Sinonovacula constricta. Classification (NCBI taxonomy): domain Eukaryota; kingdom Metazoa; phylum Mollusca; class Bivalvia; order Cardiida; family Solecurtidae; genus Sinonovacula; species Sinonovacula constricta. Next base: position 26,468,775 of record CM017562.1, read on the forward strand.
AAAAGTTTGCATTAAGTTAACCAAGAATAGGTATAGGTAATTCATTTTGGTGCATAAATTTGATTGCTTACCTTAGGACTGTTTTTCTTTACCCCAGTTTCATTAAACGGTGTTGACTTAAATTGTTACGCAGGTGATATTTTCAATCGACTGTCTAAAATCTTCGGAAAAAACTTGGAAAAATGTGAAAAATACCGGATTCGATAGAAATGAACCAATCATTGGAGTACTTTGCGAGCAAACATTCAAGTGGTTGTTTCGGAACTACTGCTGTTTCGGAACCACTGTCTTACCTGTACATGTACGTAAGCCCAGTCATGGGGCGCAACAGAATCATTTCAACAAGAAATCAGCATTACTTGTTTGCAAAATACAGACCAAGGACCATGAAGGAACTGATTAGAAATAAGCAGCATATACCAGCCTTCTCTCTCTCTCTCCCTTTCACTCTCTCTCTCTCTCTCTCTCTCTCTCTCTCTCTCTCTCTCTCTCTCTCTCTCTCTCTCTCTCTCTCTCTCTCTCTCTCTCGGTTGATCGATGAAATAGAGCTCTGTCTGTACTGAAAGTACTGTCTTAGTGACAGTCAGCAGGTTCAATGTTGCGAGATTTCTCTCTGATATAAACAAATAAAAAGCTACTTAATGTTGAAAGGTAATCCTCTTAGATCTTGTTTCAAGATCTCTTCGATTATTGCAGTTGATTGCAAAACACTGATGGCCATTATAAACCTTTTTTTAAGTTTAGTTGTCCCATTGCTCGCAATGGCAGACGCCATTTTCAGCAACTGGCTGTGCTCTCCAATATGGCGGCCAATGGTACGATGACGCATCAGCACTCAGCCAATAGGATGGCCGGTCTATCTTTCTTATGTCTACGGTTTGCATACGACGCACTTCTCAGACTTAGAAATGTTCTCCTCACCAGAGCTGTCAAAATCTTCTTCTCTGACTATAACTGTCCTAGGCCTTTTCATGTCCATGGAAGTGCTAGGTTTGGGTGACACTGATGGTCTCTTGTTGTTGATGTCTGATGTTTTCTCTGCCTTTTTATTGCTGGAGCCATACTGTTCAGTGTGTATTTTTATTTTATTTCATCTTCAGTTAGAGGCTTTCCACCAGTGACTTTGCTGAGTGTGTTCCTTGACTTTTTAGCCTTGTGGACATTTTGAAAGATTGTACCACCTCTTTCCTCAAGAAATTGTATAGCAGCAGATGTTCCACTTGCTTGAGAGTTGGATGTCCCACTCACATTGTCATCACATTCCCTGCTGAAAGAAGTGGAAGGGGCAATCTGTTGCTGAGATACCACATTTGTTAAATGGGTAAACACCACTCTTTCTAAATGCTGAAAGGATGTTGGTGGCGGTAAGGGTGGAACCATACACTCTGCATGCTGGACGAGCAACTTCGAACCGTGTTACCAAGCATCCACCAGTTTCTCACATGTAACTGTCAAGAGACTTCAAAAAAACAAAGAGGATAATATTCTCTTTCTTTGACCATTCAATCAGCCCTAGAGATACATGACTGTTGTGACACAAGCACTTGCTACTCGGGACACCGTTTTGGCAAATACTTAAGTAGATGGTGCCTCATTCCCGTTCTGTCAGGATCTCCAACATTCTTGCACCTGGGAATACAAAGTTTGGTGGCATCTGTTGTCCCACAGCATTTACACAAACAATTAAAGTTACTGTCTTGGATTTTCCAGAGGTGATTGCCTGAGTTTTTCTGTATTTGCCAGACACTATCTTCGGTGCTTTATATTCCTTTTCATCCACATTATATATTAAATGTGGCTTGTGAACAAGATGGTATTTACCCAAAATGTCACTTAATGTGTCGAAGTATTTATCTATTGCTTCCTTTGCCCTGGTAAATATCTAAAATCTGACAGACGACAACAACAAAAAATTTGACAGGTGTTTTTCGCGTGAATTTGATCTATTTCCATGGGAACTTTGGGGGCTAATTAAAATGGACTTAATAACATTGTTTTCAACAAAAGGTTCAATTTTTTACCTTTCTTATCTCCATTTTTCTTCGATTCATGTTGGATGACGTTTCTGATGCTTTCGCAAACAAACAACACTCGACGTTACCGGAAATTGCGCGATAGTATCCGTGTTTTACTTATTTAAGTTACGCGGAGTACGTTTAGTTTTACTTGTTAAGCTTATGGTATAGCAATATATAAAAGTTGGAAATGAAAAGAAAAACAGCATGCTTCATATAGGTTATGTATTTATATTTTACAAATAAATGTTCAGCATTGATTTTTTTAAAATCATATCAAGAACGCAAGTCACAATGTGGACACTTTACTATATTTCCCCTTCTGAAATGTTACTTTCACAGCAGCACTTAAGGCCAAATGGACCAAGTGACTTGTATCGCATGCAACCCATTTAACAAACACCAGAGACGTACTCAACCATACAGCCTCTAGTGTAAATGACCAACAAAACTGCAAAATTTCCGAATATTATACTTAACAAATATGCATACATATTGCATGAATTTAAATTTCTTTTTGATTTTGAGAAGGTGTTGTGCATAATTTCTATGTCGAGTTTTTACGAAATCTACAACTAAAATTTGTCTTATAAAAAATACCAAAATTTCCAGTGGAACCTTTAATAAATAGTGTGACAAACAAAACAGTACTGATTTGTCACGAAGGCGTTATTAGATGTAGGATCCTTCTTCTTCTTCTTCTCCTATTGTTGCATCCGTTGTTGGACAAACACCTTTCTCAACCGCTTCCAACGGCCCCGCTCCCTTGCCAATTTCTCTGGCAGCCATCCAGGTCATAACGCCATCGGGTCCTTTGGCGACCCTGTTGCGAGTGTGGCCTCTGGGATGCCATAGCGTTAATTTGGTCGACCATCGATTGTCCTCGCGTCGTACTACATGTCCCGCCAAACTAAATTTCGTGGTATTATTTCAAGAATGTCTCTGACTTTAGTTTGCTCTTGGATCCGGGTAGCTGTTTTTCGATCTCTCCACGTTAAGTTCATCATTATTCTCTCGTGTGCCCGCTGCATTGTTCTTATTTTCAAGGCTAGTTTTTTTGTTAAGTTCCATGTCTGTGCCCCATAGGTGACAGTGGAGGTGATGCACTGGTCGTACAGTTGTCTTTTCCTTCCCAGTTTAGTTTTCGAAATACACCCTTCAAACAAGCTGTGAACAATTTTGGCGAGCTGGTATCTCCTTGTCTGACTCCTCTGCCTAGCTGGAATGGCTCAGAATCTTGGTGGAGTCTAATGAAAGACTTGGCATTGCTGTATATGTGTAACGTAGACGGGGTCAACTCCCTGTTCTTGTAGTGCTTTGATCACGTATGGAATTTCAACTGAGTCAAAAGCTTTGTTGTAGTCAACCAAACCAAAGGTAAACGGAATTTTATATCCTGTTCATTTTTCAATCAGTTGGTTAACAGCTTGGAGGTGGTCAGTCGTTGAGAAACCCTTCCTGAAGCCGGCTTGTTCACTTGGCTGATTTTCGTCTAATATTCTAGTAATTCTGTTTGTGATGACCTTGGTGAAAAGCTTATATATGTTGTTTAGTAAGCTGAAAGGCATGTAGTTGGAGATGTTTGTTTGGTCGCCCTTTTTATGTAAGAGGATGATGATCGCCTCGTTCCACTGATCTGGAACTTTGCTTTGCCGGAGACACTCAGAGAAGAGGGTAGCTATCTTGTTATAAATCAGTTCTCCTGCTACTTCGATTAGGTCGATGGTGGCGTTGTCCCGGGGCTTTTCCTTTCTTTGATTGTTTAACCGCCTCTTCTATTTCCCAAGGTAGGAAAATCTTGGAAACGATGTTCGAGTCTTTGATCAGCTTGTTCTAGCTGTTGTTGTTGCCGCGTAGATGAATATAGTTTCATGTAAAACTCTCTTCTGCGATCTATGATTCGTTCTCTATCTTTCGTTATTGTATGATCCTCTTCTTGTATGCCTGTGAATTGTAGTCTTTCTCTATTCAGTTTGCGTTGAGTCATTTTGAAACCTTTGCCTTGTTTGATGATTTCTTGGATGGTTGCGGTTCGAAAGTTTCTAAGGTCTTGTCGCTGTTTTTTCTTGATGAGTTTGTTTAATTCAGTCTGTTCAACTTTTTCTCTGTTGTTGCTTGGCTTTTTCAGATTTCTTCTTTTTTCCATCAGCGTCTTGGTGGTGTCTGATAACTTTTCGGTCTTCTTTGAAGAAGTCCTCCAGTTTTCCCCAGCTGGTATCATGGGCTGAATGATGTTATTATTAAGGTCTTGGATGTATATTTCATTGTTGTTTGAGTCGGTTTTGGTTTGGTCTTCTTCTTATTTAGTTAGCATAACGATTGTTCAGCTCTAGTTTGACATCGTTTTCATATTGCTTTGAAATCCTTATTGGTTCCTGTTTTGAGTGGAATAGTTTTGTCTTTCACGCTTCGTCTCAATTTGTGGTCGCTGACTACGTTGATATTTTTGATGATGTTGAATTTGTTTGTCAGCACGTAATCGATTTCGTTGTAGGTTTCAAAGTTTGGGCTATGCCAAGTCTATTTTCTGCTTGGGCGTTTTTTGAAGAACATGTTAACGATTTTGAGATTCATCTTTAAAATATCCAAAGGGATATAAACATTAAACACAGTTGATTTCACTCTTTTAATGACGTTTCGGCCTTATGGCCTTTCTCAAATAATACAAATCGCATAAGCTTCTACATTTTCTTAGTATCCATATAAGCCATTACTGGAAATAATAAATACAACAACAGATGTTGACGTTGACGTCAACGGTTCTATCACATCATGACGCGCCAAAACGTATCTTATTTAACATTAACATTAATACTAGAATTATGTATATATGTGTGCGCAGGTGTCTGTATGTGTTCCTGTGCATATAAATGCGTTTGTGTGTGCTTACGTAGGTGCATGTGTGTGTGTGTGTGTGTGCGCGTGTACGTATATGTGACCATGTGTATATACATGTATATATGATAGTTTTTTAGCATGCGTGTGACCGTTCATGTATGTGTACACTCTTGTGCTGTGTGTACAAGTGCGAACGTCTTAAAGCGCTATTTGTACTGAATAATTTATGTCTGTGTGCATATGCGCGCGTGTTTGAGTTCATTAGTACATAGGTGTTTGCAAGTGTATTTATGAGATTTCACGTGTAACCAAAATTGCATTTCTGTGTTAACCGTGTCCGTATGTTTATGCGCCAGCGTGCATGTATATGTGTGTGTAGGCGCATGCGTGTGTGTGCCTTATAGGGTTATGTGTTCGAGCGCGCCTGAGTGGTTTTGAGCTTTTGTGCGTGTTAATGCTCGCAAATGTATATGTGCATGTATTCGTCTATTTTATGAGTATATGTGTAACTGAATTTGTGTGGTTTATGTAATTTGTGAATGTACTAATGTGTACGTGTGCGTGTACGTAGCTACATGTATGTATGTGTATATGTGTGCATCTACATGTATCTGACTTATAGGTTTTATGGGTTATGGGTTATTATCATATGTACGCGTGTGCATGTGTTTGCATGCTAGTTTGCTTAAAATTATTGTGTGCTCCTGCATGTGCGTGTGTATGTGTCTGTTTGCATATTTGCTCTTTCATATACGTGTGTATGTGTGCATGCGTATGCGTGTGTGCAAGTGCGTGTAATTGTCTGTCCATGATTTACTGTGTACATGTATTTTGTTATGATCTATTAAATTATATTAAACAATTGGTTGTGACCTCTTCTATAATAATAATCCAATGATTAGAACTATACTTTAAACCTGAAGGGAGTGTCTTGCAGAAATATTATCCATAATATTCTAGTGTATTGATTTTGAGATTGTTTACGACCGCAAAGTTAACCAGATCGGATCCACGTTCATTTCGTACTCCGTCACCAAAGGAACCGCCGCAATCTTCGTTTCCGTCTCCCACCTTTGCGTTAAAGTCTCCCATTATTATATTGTAGTGTGCTTTCTCCCGTTGTATTTCCGTTTGTAGATCGTCGTAAATTCTTCCAGAGCCTCTTCGGTGGAAAGTGAGGTTGGTGCATATATCTGGATGACTTTGATCTTATATCGTTTGTTGATTCGGATGGTGACTGAAGCCACGCGATCTGATGTGGCATGGAACTCCTGGATGGTTGGTTTAGTTGTTTTATGAACAAAGAACCTTACGCCCCCCTGTTTCTGGTCATTTTCTTTGTTGAACATGACGTGATGACTACCAAGCTCCCGGTCGGCGCATTTCACTAACGCCTATTACATCCCAGTGTATATTTTCAATTTCGTTTTCGAAACAGGCAAGGTGGCAGTCGTCTGACAGAGTTCTCACATTATAAGTTCCGATATTAAGATTGGTCATTTCTTCTTCTTGTGTTTGTAAGTTTGTGTTTGGGTTAGTAGCATTTGGAGCATATTCCCCCTACCCTCAGGTGATGCGGTTGAGCCTTGATTTAACTCCGATGATCCAACAGGAACGGCCGAGATTTGGTTTTCGTTGTGATTCATGGTTGAGAAGTCTGGGCCGTGCCCTGCCACGATCTTCGTCTAGAATCCAATGAAATACAACTATCAGTAAATATTCTACACAATATGGCTTTTCAAATTTAGATCTTTTCTCTAAACTATACATTGGGGTTTCTGCACATTAACCAAGCGAAGCGTTTATTAAAATTGAACCAAAATATAACAGATTGTGCACATAACGGCAAACTACTTGGTGAAGGTAAGTAATTAATTATAGGGAAATTCTCGACAAACGCGTTTTGTGTTTCAAAATGTTATGTTCATTAACGGAAGTAATCAATGTAGACATGCAAAACGATAATGACGTCAGGATGTCTTCGCGCCAACCTAACGTTGCATTGTTGTCTGCCCAGAATTCCCGCCAATACGTAGTGTTCCCTTCTCGACATCCTCCGGCTGCAAAATGATGGCTAGTGTCACAAGGTCTTGAGGGGAAACAGCTTTACAATTGGTCTCGATGTCGGATGTCTGCTTCCGGTACGAACCATTGCCGCTCCTGTCAGGCCTTCCCTTCCGGTGATAAGTTGTTTGATGATTCCCATCTTCCATTGCGCTCTGGGGGTTTCGTCGTGTATTAAGTACAAGTTGTCAACTTTTATTGTCTGATTATTGTTTCCTGTAGTTGTGTGGTACTGGTATAATGATGTCAAATACTCATGGGGCTATCTATTGCGAATGTAGTTGATGAGATCTCTCTGTATCCTCACCTGCTTGGTAACACTGTCGCGTGTTACCGCACCTGCGTTTTCTGAGGACGAGATTGATGTAATACGGCGACCATACAGCAAGTGTACAGTGTCAGTGATTCAGGTTCAGCTGCTTCTGATGTCACGTACATCAGTGGGCGGTCATTCATGACGCTCTCTACCTCTGCGATAACCATCTGAAGAGTGTCGTAAGTGACAAATGCTTGGCCAAGGTAGTCTTTGTGAGTCCAATTAATCTTTCCCATCATCCGCCAAACCAGGGTGCACGCTTGGGTATGAATCTCCACTTAGGCAATGGTTGTGAAGGGGAATCCATTAGATGATTTATAGTATTGGAAGAGGCCTGAAAAGTAATGCCATTATTGCATGAAACAATAATTTTTGGAGTTGACTTTCGACATGGAAATCTTCTGAATGGTTGCAAGAATGATGATGCTGTTAAATGTTAAATCTGGGACAACCTCTAGATGCAAACCACGGGTCAAGGCGCACATGAAAAGACGTAAATGTACGCCTTCTTATTTCAAGAGTTGTCCTTTACACTGTAGAGCCAGGTAAAATCAACCCCGGTCAGAGTATACAGACGTTCGTCTTGAAGACGTATCTTTGGTAAAGGAGAAGGGTCTGGCACCTTGTGTGGCTTCCAGGTCACTCTGCGGCACTGAACGCACTTCCGGAACAATGTCTGTATGCACTAGCGTATACAAGGAATCAAATACTTTTGTAATATGTAAGTAATCAATGCGCTGGTGTCTCATGCCAGAATGCATGTGTCTCTCATGTGCATCTATTACAATCAAGTGTGTCAGTTGGGTGACGTGCCGGAAGTAGATATGGAAACTCCTGAGACCGCAACGAATGTAGCCGTCATCAACAAGTAGAAGTTGAAGCTGTTTGACAACTGGCAGATTTCTTTGCCGGTGAGTAGACAATCTTTCTCAGCTTCGTACGTAGTGTACTGACAGCTTCTTCAATGGTAGATGGTACAAATCCCGACAAAGGTCTGTTTCTCATGGCGGCCTTGCATTTGTGTATTAATCTGATGACGATTGCTGTCATTCTCAGCAGTTTTCTATAACTGCTGAATCTCTCCACATCGATGACGTTGTGAATGCCAGGCGTTGCTATAGCAACAGAGGGCGTGTTCATATTTTCTTCATCTTCCGCCGCTGCAAGTAATACCACGGGCTCCACAGAAGGCTGGCTAGGAAACTTAGTCTCATCAGATAGCCAATTAGGTCCCTTTTCCCATAAGTGACTAGATAATAACTCATTGGCGGAAACTCCTATTGTCAACAGGTCTGCTGCGTTTTGGTCAGATGGACAGTACAGCCACTACCGGTTCAGTGTATTCTGGTGTACCTCGTCAACTCTGTTTTGTATGAATGTCTTATGCTTCCGGTGTAAGTACAACCTTTGGAGTTCTACCTGGCTGTCAGACCACAGGTAATCTTCTTTGGCTGGTATCGTCTGCAGAACATGCCAAGAGGATCGTATATCTTTTCTTGAAGTATCAGTCTTTTTGTCATGAGTTGGTCGGTGGAAATGTTCTTCGCTGCAAGGCTAATTCTATCTGTCGCCCTGTCGCATTCCAAGTACGTTGGTAACTTCGACGGTTTCAGCTACAACTTCTGCTTCTGCCAGGGTGCACAGACGACTGCTGTTGGTTGCCCAAGACCGCAAAATCAAGTTTTTAGAACCTTGGAAGTAACTTTAACACCTTTTCATCTGTAAAACTTGAAACGACATTGTCACCATACAAATCTTTTCCCAATACTTCACTTATTGCTGTGGAAACTCAGGTATTTTGTGATTGTCAAATGATGTATAAATGGCGCACAGGAGGCTCCAAAAAGAACAGACAGAAATCTGTATGTCGTCAGCTTGCTGTTATTGTCGTGGCTGTCATCGAGCCAAAGAAAACGCGTGAAGTCACGATCTTGTTCATCGAGTTCCACCTGCAGACTAGCCTTCTCAATGTCGGTGCAGACAGCATATTGTTGCCGAAAATTTCCGAGACTGCTTGTCAAATCATTGACTGGGGGCGGTGTTGATTATAGACAATCATTCAGGCTTGGCATTGTCTTGTGTTGGCGCAACTGCAGACAAATACATTTATGATGTAACACGAGTGGTGGCCGACTGTTTCCTAACCCGATGATGTGGTATATCGTGCACCGTGTTTTAACTGTCTAGACATGTAACCTTTTCTATAAATCCACGCTTTTCCTGCTCTTTAAAGATTTTGTCGTACTTCTGCAACAACACTGGGTCTTCACGCAGTCTCTTTATTGTGTTCCGTGTTCTTTTCAGTGTAATATTGAAGTTGTCAGGTAACTCCGAGTGATCCCGTTTCCAAAGTGACGATGCAATTTATTGACCATCCTGGAATCTAATGCAATCTCTCTGGTAGGTTGCTTTGTAATCCGAAGCCTCTTGCTTTGTTTCAGGTTGGACACCAATGGAATCCAGCTTCAAAAAACGCTCGAGGTCATGGCAATGTGGTGGTGACGTAATGACGTTCATAATGTAGTCTGGCGCTTCAGGAAGTGGCCCGGAAATAAGATCTTTGATGACACAGCCGTCGGTCCGTCACCTATTATAACACTGTCCCCTACGATATCTCAGCTCCACTATGTAGCAAAACTTTAAATGTATCTCCCTCTGTAAGTGGATGTACAAGTTTCAAACCTCGTAAGTATGACAGCGAACTGGCTGTATGCGTCTGGTAAAGGGACAGCAATTGTTGGGTCAACTAAAACATTTATCAGAATTGTCTCCCTTGTGTCAGTAATCAGATGTATAGAGGCTGTTGGAAAATGGCTGACTTTCCTCGAAGAGGACCCAAAGGCGGCAAGATGGACAACCTTAATACCACTGTCTGGAGTCTGTCAGCAAGCTCTTGTGTAATGAAAGAACGTTGGACCCCTTCATCGAGCAAAATGTTGGCTGCAGCAGTGGCGCGGACAAAGGTTACCATGGCAACTGCTGTCTTTAGCAAGACGTTATGTTTGCTCTGTGTTGTAGAGTGCAAGATTGCTGACAGTTCTGTAAAACCGGAAGTAGGCTGATGTGTGATGACTCAATCTTGCCAGTGGCAGTTTGCCCCTCACGCTGATCGCAATTGGTGGTATGATGCTTACGTTTACATATACGACAGCGGTGGTTTGATCGGCAGGAGGAAACTTGCCCAAACAGTTAAAACATAGCTTTTTCTTTGTCACCATGTCTATTCTTTCCAATGTTCTATATTTGTTGCAGTCGAAAGCAAAATGGGGGTCGCTGCGAAATGGACTTCGCGGTCATTCTGGTCCACGCTCTGTTTTGTTACCCTGATATACACTTGTAGCCTTCGCTGTCGGTCTTGTTCCTTTGAAAAACGCGGTGGACACGTTGTCTGCTTTCTGTGTAGGCAGGCTATTGTCTAAGATGTCGATTTCCGTTTTCAGCGTCCGTCGGAGTTCCGGAAGTTGCCAGTTACTACTTCTGTGGTCACGAGTCATGTTTTGTTTGACATAAGCAGGAAGTTTTTCCAGTATAACAGCAACAAAAAGGCTGCCAAATGATTCCTGACCTTGGCCAAAAGACTTAAGACCGCAAATATATGCTTCCATTTTCTGTTTGAACGATTTAAGGCTTGATAGATAGGATGAGGGTAGGATAAATCCAACAGGCCTTGCATATAAGAATTGATAATTTTGTGATTTTGGCCAAAACGGTCTCGATACAAATCTTCTGCTTGGTCGTAATTTCCATGAGTTCATGGCAGTTCCTCTCAATAACACTAGCTGCATCGTCAGACAACAATGACTTAAGGTGGCAAAATTTTAGTGCACACTTGATTCAATACAATCCCAGAATGTTTGCCATTCTAATATGTTTCATGAAAAAGTAGGCTTGGAAGGTTGGATAGAAATTTCACTTACAAGTCTGTTGGAAGTACTGTTGTTCGTGGTACCGGAAGTTCCATCGGCGCTTCTGGGCACTCTCTGAGCGGGCTCTATGTCCGGGGTATTCCTGGGAAGATCCTCGGATTGCTCAGGTTTGAGCGGGCATTGTGCGTCAGCGTTGTGTCTATTAACAGCCTCCAGGCCGCTGATGACCAGTCTTACTTCCAGCATGTAGTCTTGCGTTTCAAGCTGGGTGCAATCTTCTTTCTCTTCTTGATGATTCTTGTAGGCAGTATTAAATAAGCCTGACATCTGTTCACTGCCCACAAACTCTCTTGTCGAGTGTTGACGATGTTGTTGTTTTTTTTTCATTTCAGGCTAGCTGCCTCTGATGCCCTGATACCTGCAGATACAGCTTGGCGTGGATCAGCTCTGCCAATGTCATAGATGCAGCCGACCTCCCAGGATCTTCACCAATACATAATTTTATTTGTCCTACTCTTCTTTTAAAACAGGAAACATGTAAAAGTACACATCTTGTGATATTATTTTTCAAGTTGGAGTAAAACACTAGAATAATTACAATTTTTTGTATATTATTACTATGCTCTGTTATAGGTCAGTGAAACCTACAGTTACAACTAAATACATACTTTTAAGGCATTTTCTAATGGTTAACAAAATTCATAACATCAAAATTCTCCAAGAATTTAAATATTCTTTTTTAAATTTGGTTTTGCCAACATCACCCTTCAGCCCGCCGCTTTTGCCAGTAATGCTAGATTGCCAGAAGACACTTTGAAACTATTTGATATAAATTTGTAATATGTGAATCATTTTATTAGTTATTGACTGCTTTTTAAATTTAGGAAAGATTTGACTTGTAAAGATCCTATATATATATCACAACACCATAAACCATGAATCAGTCTGCTTAACAATATCTGGAGTCTGCAATTCTTCCTATGTAATATATCACTACACCATAAACCATGAATCAGTCTACTTAACAATATCTGGAGTCTGCAATTCTTCCTATGTTGTATATCACTACACCATAAACAAGGAATCAGTCTACTTAACAATATCTGGAGGTCTGCTATTCTTCCTTTGTTATATATCACTACACCATAAACCATCAATCAGTCTACTTAACAATATCTGGAGTCTGCAATTCTTCCTATGTTTTATATCACTTCACCAAAAACCATGAATCAGTCTACTTAACAATACATGGAGGTCTGCTATTATTCCTTTGTTATATATCACTACACCATAAACCATCAATCAGTCTACTTAACAATATCTGGAGGTCTGCTATTCTTCCTTTGTTATATATCACTACACCATAAACCATCAATCAGTCTACTTAACAATATCTGGAGTCTGCAATTCTTCCTATGTTTTATATCACTTCACCAAAAACCATGAATCAGTCTACTTAACAATACATGGAGGTCTGCTATTCTTCCTTTGTTATATATCACTACACCATAAACCATCAATCAGTCTACTTAACAATATCTGGAGTCTGCAATTCTTCCTATGTTTTATATCACTACTCCATAAACCATGAATCAGTCTGGAGTCTGCTATTCTTCCTATGTTACACCACACCATTTACCATGAATCAGTCTAGTGAACTTTATCAGGAGGTTTTTTTAACATCACCTGCACTTGTACCGTGTTAACCGGTTTATGTATATGATACCTGTGCATGGATCGATCCTGATCTGGTCCCTAGTTCGAGTCTAGTAAGTACTGGCATTGTAAAAGCTATCGTCCTTCACACTACACCACCACCTCTGTGCATGTATCTTGAGTTTAAAGTAACCCAGGGCACCTCTTCTCCAGTCATTTGTTACTTTGAATTTTTTTATTCAACAGAGCATCTGACACTTTCTTATATAGAAAGCACTGAGTGCTATCCTTACACCTTTATTTCGTAGTTAATATTGTAGCGCACTGGCTCTTTTGTTCGATTTTGGATATATAAGAGACTAGTACAAAAGGATGGAGCTATGTTTATTTGACCAATATTGGGCATAATCAGTCCTTTTAAAGGTGATACCTAACAGTTTGGACGTTCCTTTTTTGCTTGTCCAAATAATTTACATGAAAACTGCAACAAAGTGAACAGATTTCCTGCCTTTCCTTATTATGATGTTGTTTGATTCTAAGTAATGTTCTAAACCGGCTTCTCCATCACCTCATCCAATATTCCCACATGGGATGTGAGACTTGTTGGTCTGTTAGAGTATTGGTTATTTCTGGTTTAGTTTTTCTTAGGAAGGGCGAGAACAAAAGGTTTTCTCCAGATATAAGAATACTCTCACTTTTGCCAGATATTATTGTACAATTGGCAGTCACACTGAAGTGTGGCACTCTTCAAACATTAATACATCAGAAATTTGTCACGGGGCTGTTGCCGTTGTTATTATTTGTTTTAGATTGTGTACCTCTTCAACTTTGTACCGCTTTAATAAAGTACAGATTTTGACAGCTTTGAAGTACATGGATGGCTAAACCAAGTTTTTTTCTCACCCGTATATAATGATACTGAAGAATTATACCTTTGCTGTTCTTTCAATCTTTCCTTAATGGGCCCAGTAAAAGATTTTTTTAAACTATTAAATGAAATGTTAATAACGTTGAGACAATATTAAACTAGAATAATCTTATGAAGGCCAATTGCTCAAATATAGGTTAAGATCACTTTTAGTCAAAGGTTTTCTATTTTTGGGATGTCTGTTGTTTTCACATCTCAGATAATGTATTAAAAACATAATAAATGCTAGTTATGCATTTAATGCTGTTTTCACTTTGTCCTATCCATACACAAAACATTTATTCTGTCACATGGGATCGGATCCCAGTTATCAGTCCCAGGTTGTAGAGGTATAATATGGATCAAATAGAGCCATTGTTTTGATGGTCATTATTATAGGATATGAAGTAAAGCATGCCATGACAACAATCTGGAAATAGAGATTCTGAATAGAAACTTAAATCTACTGCCATGAGGTTGTAGTAGCAACAAATGCCGTATTTGGAAATTCTGATATTGAGTTTGTACCATGTTTGTACCCTGTTTCCGCAATCTGGGCAGACTAATACTGTGTAGATTTATACTCGAGGCTATGGGAAAATAATTGAGGTCCATCCCCTGCTGTAACCGAGGCCTGGATGTCTTTGGATGGCTGTAAACTCAGTGAATTGTTGAAATATTTAAATAAAACTTGGCCAGTGCGTAGAAATCTGTCATTTTATTATTTTTTAAATTAATTGTTTATTCTTTATATTATATAGAAGAACATTTGTGTATTATACAACATTTTTTTTCCTTTTCACTTTAATTTTGACACCAGAAGATGTCTGAATCTTGATATTGAAATAGTTCAAACTGTCTGCCTCATGTAAAAGGAAATAATTGAAGGGATTTTTCTTTAAATATTATGGTCTCATGTTTCAGTTCAAGCCATAATACCTATGAAACGTAGTCTCCATATAAGTGGTTATGCAAAATGTTCTTCTTTATAAATGGTTATACTGAATAATTATTAATGTTTTCAGGACTGGATGTCTAAATGAAAAGCCATGCCATATAATTTTAATTCTTTTTGTAACACCCTGTTTCTCGTCAAATTTATACAAACATGTATATGTTTGTACAAAGTTTAAGTCAACAGTAACAATAACTGGATTGACATATATATTAACAAATGTGTAAAAAGTTTTTTCTTAAAAGATGTTAGTTTTTTGATGGACTCTTTTACAGTCTCAATAACATGTGAACTATTACACAACTTTTGCTAATACATTAATATATGCTCTTTTTTCATGAATTTTATAAATCATAAATCCACACTATTTTTGTTTTTTTCCGAGCAGAGAGTCACTGGGGGTAGTTGTGAACCCTTAAACCTGGTTTCTGCACAGCAGATGACTTAATGTATTTCCTTACACAGTCTTAGCTAATTTTGCATTGCCTTTCTCTTAGTCTTCCTCTTGGGCCATCAAACAAGTTGACACTGTTTGTTGAATAAGAAACACTGAAGGAACTATGCTCAGCTTCACATTTTTGTGTGCTTGTGCTCAGCTTCAAGAACAAATGTCTCCAAGCGGCAGTGCTAAGCTTAATTTTAAGAACTTATTACCAATTTACCAATTGCATGTTATTTTCATCCATCCATCTGCAGGCTGCTGATTATGTGTGTGTGTACATGGTCTTATTTCACAATGGATGATCCACCACAACAGACATACAAATGATGTCAACACTATCAGGACACCACATCCTGTCCACTAACTTGAAGCCAGGCCCAGTCTAACACAGTATTCTGTATGGCAGGAGCTATATTGTTTGAAAGTTTCACAGGCGATTGCTTGTGAAGCATTTTATTCTGGCAATGCAGCAATTAACATTACGCCGAAATTTGATTGACAGGACAAGACGCCGAGCGTTAGCTAATCAGCGCGCTCCATTTGGTCACGTGGTTCTTTTGTTTTTTCGGTCGCCATTTTCCTTAGACAAGCTGAGTGCATTTCGTTGACCAAGAAACGGAGGAATAATTCTGATTTTAGTAACAAAAAAGCGAGAAGAAAATGGTTAAAAGATGTCAGTGGGGTCGATATCCTGAACGTTTGACAGACGGCATCGTTTTTATTCCATTTCCAAAGCCGAAACGTAACTTGGACAAATGTAAAAGATGGATAAAATCGTGTAATCGTGAACACCACCAGTTGAATGTTGAAAAAGTCGAGGGAAATTACAACTTGTATCGTTTAACGCATTCTCGTTTTAATATAATTATATTTATATATTCCATCCTTGTTATGACCAACTGCAGTAACTTCTACTCAGATCAAAGAAATAGATCCCCTTTAACTTGAGTAACATCGGACGATTTCGTTGTGATATATGGTAACAAAAATAATAAACACATTATCAAAAGTTAACTGCATTTATAAACGGTGGTTTAATGTAATAATGAAAATTACCCGGATTTACACGAACTGAATGCATTTGTAACGGAATCTAGGCCGATCGTCATGTGCACACTGTGTGGATTATCGCTCTTTCGTTGTGATCGGAAAACACTAGAATTAACGTCAATTTCTTCCTTCGATCTAAAAGTCAACCTGACTGAATGAATGTAAGATTCATTTGCGTATCGTCTGGCTTGAATTCTTTGCCGAAGTGACGATTTTCTTAGCATAAAATGCTCACTAAAGTTCGCTGGTAGATCGCTTAAACAGGCAGCCATGTTTGTTGACAATGGGTCCTACTACGATTAACATCCGATTAAAATATGTTGCAGAGTTTCTTTAACATTACATTTTAAAGCATTTCAAATCTGGTGTTAATTGCAATAATTATTGAAGTTTGCTCCACTTACCTTTCAACAAGGAAGATGCCGCATAGGTGCGAAATGTATTGCTTTAATTTTTAAACCTCCCGCTTTTGTTATTATGGATATTCCACATTAGGTGTTAATTATATGTTTTGATCAAGACAAATAATAACCACTTCAATTTTCAACACATTCTTTTCAACTGCACCTGTGTTATTCAATTTTCTTACCGACAAAACATAGAAAACATTTATCGCTTTAATTGTGTTTATTTTCAAAGCAATCATAATTATTTGACATATCTCGCACACAAACGATAATACATTGGTCATGCTTTGTAATTTATGTTTTAATGTTCATATCTTATATTTAATATTTCATACAAGTAACGCACACAATATTTAGTACATACAATAATATTTTCATTGGAGATGATGTGAATTGTATTGACACATGTTTATTGTTATTTATGCCCCTATCAACGAATTGTTGATATATATCATGTAATATATGAATACATATATACATTAAAATCGTTTTTTTTATGTCTTTGTGGTGTCTTTGTGGTGTCTTTGCATGTCTCTGTGTGTCTTTGCAGTGTTTCGTATGACCGTTGACAATAGAGTATTAACCCGATCGACGGTAAGATGTCCAACGTTATCAGAAAGTGGGTCACGTGACTTGGTGGGCGGAGCAATCTACCCGCGAGCGTAATGTTAATTAGATATTGGAGCAGAGTTGTCGCAGCCATCCCTTCTTATAGTAAACTGAAAGAGTTGTCTCATTTGCCTGTTAAGCCAGGTGGCAAGTTTAATTTTCGCACACATGAACTTCAATGTTGAGCTGAATGATGGATGTTGAAACCTTGTTTTCATTGATACTTCGTGATGATGTATGTCAACTTTAGTCTGACCGCCAATTTCATATACTCAGTGTTGAAAATGTGTTTTTGGCTCGTGTCCTGATACCTTATGATACAGATGGATCAACTGCCTCAGTCAATGTGATAACTGCTTGGGGTCTTAACCACCTATGTCTTCAAAATGGCTCTTCTTCTGCCTTGTGTCATGGTCATTTTTTAATTTGACAAATGCCCTACGTTAAATTATTGGTCCAGAATTCATATGTCTGGAAACACATTTAATATTAGGATATTGATATTCAAATTTAAAAAAATAAATATTGATTTAACCAAGTGCAAGGCAGGTTATGGACACTTTTTTTGTAGTATCTGTAACCAACGATGTATTGCTACATCAAAATGTTATAAATGATAAATACTCCATCAGATTCTTCTTATGAAGAAGTCAATCCTTTTTTATTTATCATATCATGATAAATAAAAAAGGACTAATTTAATACCTGTCAGTTTTCTAAAAATTGATAAGTTTACAGACTGTACATCATTTTTTAGAACCTTGACTTGATTTTAAAAAGGATAAAATTTAATTTCTAGAAATGCAATCAATTGTTTTTTCTTGACGTATTGTACATGAATACTAAAGAATAGAACGTATCTTCATCACTGTTATTTATAATAACAATATATGGAAAATTCAGGTAGAAACAGAACAACATCTTTCATACTTCAATATTTCTGTAAAAGCTTTATTCACCTTATTTTATAAAATCAAACACCAAAATAATTTATATCTATATTTCTATTAACTAATGAGCAAATTAACATGGAACATTGTGATAAATATCTATTATTTTAATTTAAACATAATAGATATTATCAGTACAACAGCAAATCGTTAATAAAAATGACATACTTGAGATTCATTTTTAACCACTGCTTGATAATTATATTAGCAATATCATTGAAACTTGGCATATATCTTCCTAATATTTGGTTGTTGTAAAAGGTAACATGTTTAATTGTAATGAAAGAATGTTACATCTCTGAAAACCATGTATAACAATAACTTTTTCTAAACTGTTTTCCGATATTGTGTTCTATCTGAAAGCATTTATGTCACAAACACATTCTTAATACTTATACATAAAAATGACATATTAAGACAAATCTAGCATTAATGTCCATCAATAAATATTAATAAATCTTCGAAAAAATAAAAATTGTAAAGGCTTTCATCTTAATTCATGACTTTGAAGTTTAACTTGTTTTTTTGTTGTTGTTATTATTGACATACCTGTAACTGATCGTTCGTAGATGGTTTTGAGTCTGGTATTAGTGGACACATTACGACTGACAAAAAATGTTGGGATGCATAGGCGTTTTCAGGTAGAGGTAGTGCCTCTTACATGTTGTACTTCCTTTTGGAGAAGTTTGTCATCATTGGTCCTCACCCGGTACGGACCTCTCACCAGTAGCTCCCAGAAGTTGTACACACTATGGGCAACAGCTTTAAGGGGCAGGCTAAACTTGTTGAGGGCAGCTTTGCGTATAAAACTAGGCAGGGATATAATTAGTGTAGAATGTTTTGTTTTATGTCTGCTGGATTCAATTGTGTATTTTTTAAAAAAAAAAAATTGTAAACAATCAAATTATATATATATTTCTTTCTTGTTGATAATATAATGTTTTCCACATTTAAATTTTTATTTTGGGGGCAATTATTTAAAAAAAAAACAAAAAAACACTTATTGACACTTTACTTTTTAAACACAAATATGGTGTTTATTTTTTCAACCATCAAACCATCAATTTCGGCATTAACAAGACAATATAAAAATTAAGAAGTAATATGGATCATGCATGTCTGTAATTGATGGTATTTGGAAATTGAAAGCTAATTAACATACACATTGAAGGTATCTTGGGTTATTTTTGGAAAAGTGCTGGACTGAAGACATTTCTAAGTATCTGTCACCGCTGTTATGTTTGTCTTTCTTATATCAGTTTCGGTGAAATGTATTGAACTTTGTACAAAATGAAAGTGATGTTTTGCCCTTTTGCAGGTTCTAAATCTTCTAAATTCAGGTCCTAAAGTGGGTGCAGATGCTAGTACTGTTAGTCTGTTCTGTTTTCATGTTTCATAACTTCATTTTTATTTAATGTACTACCATCATGACACACCATACGGACAAAAAGCTAAAATGTATGCATATTATATTTTCAAGTGCAAACATTAAAGTCACGAATGATGACATCCACCCATTCCTGTTAGATAAAATGATAAAATTTAATTGAAATTTAAAAAAAAAAATGTGGTAAAAAAATACACTAAGAAAGTTAAATGGATCCATCATTCTTCAAAGTTTTCACCTGAAGGCCATATTTTAAAGGTTGTGTCAACCACTTTGCCTACATCAAGTCCATTTCGACATACCTGTGTCATTTCTGGACATATACATTCTTTAAAACGATGATAAAAATTGGAATTTTTATTCAACATTTGGAGAATGATCTCTTAAATGTATTTTACGAATTGCCGAGAAAAAACAGTGAAGTGGAACAAGAAAAATAGTTTAATAAACTCCATCAAATGGACAAATGGACACAAAGAGATGTTCTGGCCATGAGTTTTATCTGCCATGATTGTGCTCAACTGTTTAGTGGTAAATTACGTTTTTCAACGGGCTAAAACGAAAGCTTCCCTCGCGAACCGAATGTGTCGAAATCGGCCGAAGTTCATTATTGGAAGTGATTTACTCTCAAATGACTGAATTTCAAGTGACTGGCACTAAAGTGTTTTTACCCTCTCGTTAAAAATTGTATTTGATACAATACTAATTTTAACAACAACCAATATTTTTGTGAAACTTATACGTAGTATCTCTTAATAAACAATATATAACAAAATGTTAAATGTATTTAAGTGTAGTGTTTTACGGTTTTCTGTCCATTATCGTCCGATTTCGCTGAAACCCGTTTAAAATTAATTTGCAATTAAGTTTTTGTAGTTTTATTATTGGTGCAAACGAAAAAGATTTACTGTAGTAGCATATCAACATGTCTATATAAGACAAAGTGTTTAACCAAACCATTTGGAAAATAAGATTTCCAGTAGTCTGGATCTTTTTGAATATGTCTAGATGTGACGTTTAGGTGTTCAGAAATCCTCATGAGTATGTCGCCCCACTTCTTATACCATAAGACATCCTCAACAAGTGGCCAAAGAACCTGTTGTCAACGATCCTGCACATGCAGCGCACCTCCGTTTTAAACGTTCGTCTGCTGTCAGTGCCATTGTAGTAATATTTTTCTTTACTCATGTCGACTGCAATACAATTTTTCTTTTATTTACAAAATTAACAAGTTGCGACTTAATTCGGATATACGACTTATCAAGTAAAGATTTTTCATTCATATAACTTGGTTCTATGATACATTCTACTTAGTAGTCTTTACCGCCAAGAATTTGACTTTACCGTCACGACTAGTTTGTCATGGAAAAGACATAAGCGGTAAAGACACATTTTAGTTAACATGGCAGATGCATAGCATGCTTCTTGTCTTATATTTATACATTATTTCAAACAAATTATGGTGGACAACAATTTCGCATTGGAAATAACACAATTAGAATGCAACATTCAGACAAAAATTCATGAACGGTAAAGACACGTTGTGTGACAAAAGTTACAAAATATACAAATTCTTCCGAGAAAGAGCGAAGTAGCGCGAAAATAATAATGACATCACGCATGCAAACGAGTTTCACTTTGAAGAGTATTCAGTTGGAAATAAATGTAACTAACGATGTGATGGTAAAGACAAATTTTATGTGGGACATAAATTAAGCAAACATAATAACCTCTCACGAGCATATAAAACTCAAAAATAAAACATAAATCAATATGTAATTAATTTCTTAAGGTATTGGACAGAATGAATTAAAGCCAACCATTGTTTAGAACCGAATATCTGGGAAGTTTGTAATTTAGCGAAATCGTCATTGGGACATTTTCAAAACAGCGCCGTACCGGTAAATTCTCCTATGGAAGATAGGTTTTATTAACAGCTTGGTCGTGCACCATTTGTTTTGAAACTCTTAAAACATTAAAACACTGTTGTATAAGAAATGGCAGATTTTGTTTTGTATCTTGAACAGTTATTATCATATAAGTTGCGTCACCATCACAGCCGTCCAAACGTGACTGTTAAAAAAAATAGTTTGAGGATTTTGGTTTACTAATTACACTATATGGTTATTTTCTTAATTTCAATCAATCATCAAAACTATCTAATAATGAATGAGACCGAAAAACGAAAAAAAACGCTTTCAACGCAATGAACAGCTCATGGACATTTTGAAAATCGAAAATCAGAAAGACCCATCTAGTTACTAAGCTGTAAGTTGGTTCCCAAGCCCTATATGATGCTAGTGTGGGTGAAGGGGTACGAACAATCTTGAATGGCAACAAACATTGGCACAAGATACTACAAATAAATTTATTTGTTCATGTCATGTTATTGTTTCATGTTGTTTTGGGGCAGTATAGCTTGTGAGTTATGAGAAAAGCTGAATCTTGGAATATTTCACCGACCAAACAGCACTTTAAGCGCTTTGATTAAAATTGCGGCAAACGAGTAAGGGATGAAACTATGTACAATAATTTTAATATTTGAATAAGTGAGTTTCTTCTATTTATTTGTTCATGTGAAACATAAGAGCCATTTTCATACCAGAATACAATCATGATTTTATGTCAATTTTGTTTGCAAATGATGAAGCAATCCGTTTTGATAATAAACTTTTCACAATCATAGACTAAACAGACAAATAATCTGGATGAAACTGTTATTTGTGCTTAATATTTTGTAAATTTTTTGAAGGGTGCACTCGTGACCTTGAAGATCGAGACACAGACTGCTCAGCCCCTCACCACGTAGCTTCAAGACCCGGTCGGGTTGAGAACTTTCATGTTGGAAGGTTTTCCAACTGATCTATTATTGGTAGTAACGTTTACACCAACATAGGCCTACTCTAACCAGTTAGTGTAGGCCCATTTAGCAAAGGCCAATTTAGCAATTCATAATCGTAATTATTTAAACCAAGACCAGACGGGTTTGAGAACTTTCATGTTGTAAGGTCTTCCAACTGATCTACCATTGGTAGTAACGTTTACGCTAACATAGGCCTACTCTAACCAGTTACTGTAGGCCAATTTAGCAAAGGCCAGGAGTTTATTCATAATCGTAGTTATTTTTCCTTATTTAAACCAAGAAATTTGGAAAAATCCAAAGAAATTTCTTAGAATAAATGATTGTGCGAATTTAATTTTAAAAGAAAGGAAATATTTCACGATTTACGACAATTTCTAGTCGGAAAAAATATCTAAGATTTGTTTTGAAGTACAACCCCAGACATTCCAGACAGAAAACGGATGTGGCACAGCTCAAAAATACACAAACGAGCTCTTATTTCATGCGGACTCTGTTCCAGAATTGTACATCTGCATGTTGTATCATTTCACAGGGCCAGGCCATGGTATCCCAGCATTAACAATGTGAAAAATGTAGAACCCCCGGCGCACCGCAAGTCAGCTGGAAGATCTCACATTAAGTCCTTCACCCCAAACAGGACTCGACCCTACAGAGTGAGAGGCTAAGGATTCAGAGGAGTAACAAACCGGCGACTCTATCACTACGCCACCGGCGCCCCGAAATTGTATTTAAACGCTGTCCAAAGGGCAGCCTGGAGACCAAAGTAAAATCAATATTATCCTTCAGTGTTTGTTTCAGCAGATATATCCAAATATCTCTTTTTTCTTAATACACAATTGTCATGGTGGTAGAAATAGATCATACATTATTTGAAGTGTTTGTTGTTTTTTTTCATTTAATGTGAATATTGAAATTATCAATGTAAATCTGGAAAGAACAACTGAAACACTGAGTTTTATACAAAAATATGTATTTGAAATGAACAAAGAACAAAAGCAATTTTACAATTGTTAAAACAGGTGATGTAACACAGAAAATCTCCATTAATTAAACACATACATTTACCATTCATATCCATGTTTTAGTTGTTACAAAACGGAGGCACTGTATGTGCATACTAAAACTAAAGAAACCAAACTCAAAACATATAAATACAGAGAAATATCTGGGTGAAACAACAATACACAGTGATCAGAAGGTACAAAGAAGAAGCTATGTTTTTGAAATATATCGCAGCAACAAATTATGATCATTATAGCTATTTGGTTGAGAAAGACCTCAAACAAATGTCTGAGTAGAACCACTGGCACACCACAACTCAGCTGGAACACCTTCCCACATTAAGTCCTTTGCCCAGAACATGACTCGAACCCACACAGTGAGAGGCTAAGCATGCAGAGGAGTTACAAATCGATGACTACCACTACGCCACGGCGCTCGAAACATTACTGGAACCTCAAAGTGATAGGCTAAGCGTTCAAAGGAATTAAAAAATCGCCCCAAAAAAGTACATACAAAAAATCATTTTATACATCTATCAATTACTAGTTATATAAGTATTAAAATTTACCAACAGACATAAATGTTTAAAAGAAACGTTAGATTATATTAAACGGAAATAACCTACCATAGCAGATAGTAGGAGTAATATAATAACAATTCTTTATTGACAGTTTGTTGCGGTCCGAAACACATTAAGGTACAAAAATTAAACAGAAGAGATACAAATGAGTGGGGTTGTCCACGACGTAATGATCAAGTTGCCAACCTTGGACAGCTTAGCTGTGTGGATTTTAGACCTGTTTGGGGGCAGGTTTTCCAGCTGATCTTTCTTGTGCTAGTGGTTCTACCCATACATTTGTCTGGGATTTTTCTCCACCAACATAAAAGATGTCAATATTATGATCATATTTGGTCGCTGTGGTGTACATTTAAAAAAAAAACACAAAAAACAGAGAGAGAGTAGGAAGACAAAAGCAGTATTTACATGTACTTTGGAATATTAACTGTCATCAACTCAAATGCTTTCCATAAGGACATCCAAAATAGGAACAGGCTCTTTACACTTGCCTCTGACATAATACTGCGAAAGATTTGGGAAAAGATTGGACAGGTTTTCTACAGTCTAATGGAGGGGAACAATTCTTGACTCGTTATTTCATGTAAGAGACAGATAAGCAGAAAGTGCAGTTCATCATTTAGTGTTTGGTTGACATACAGGGCAATACCTATAAACTTGGTCAATGTTCATATGTCTATGTTTCTATTATCAGACAATAGCCAGTGAATCTTAAATTAATTTAACGTTGTTTTCATGTTCATGTATGCAATGTCTATAGAAAAAGATACGTTTCATCATCTTATAAAGATTTGGAATGTCTATTGTAGACTAACTTTGGGTGACTGTTTAATTTTGCTTCGTGCACAAAAATCTGTCTTGAAAAATAATTATGTCAGTTTAGTGGTAACACCAAACTAAAATGTAATGTCGAAAACAAATAACATTCCAATAACCAATAACACAACACATTTTATAAAATAATATTGATGGCTATGTTTGAAAATTATATATAATATTGGCTTAATATATGAAAAATTTTAGCTGAAAATTAACTTCTCATTTTCAATTCAATGATTCCTTTAAAACAAACGGGTTAAGATTTCAAAAAGAAAAAAAGTATTTACTTAAACATGGCAGTAAATTCACTAATATTAATGTTTACAGCGTTCGATTGAGCAGTAATATTAAGTGAACTTAAGCTTATGTTTGATGTTTGACTTCTTGCTCAATCGATTTCGTTAATTATTAAAAAAAATCGTTATTTGACGCTTTTACGAATGTATTTTTGCAAACTAAAAATATTAAGAACTGTATAATTATTTTAGATTATATTTGCATTTAAAAATTCAGCTAGCTACATATGATGAATATAACAAAACAGGCTGAATAAGTCTTTTGGATGGTTAACCGCGTTTGATGCCTAGACAGAGAAAAATAGTTCTTATTTGTGTGTTTTGTTATGTTGGAAAAAAATATTTTAGAAAAAAAATCGAGATAAAAATCAATGCCGAGAAGGTGCAATCTGGCCTGGGTCGTGGTCATGTCTAAAAGACAAATGTTCCATAAAATATTAACTCGTGAACATGTTTTATTTGCTACTTTTAATTTCCAGCAACTTTTAATTAACGCAATAGACTGGAATGTGAAAATCAGAAAGAAAAGAATAATGTGTAAACATCCTTAAAAGAGTGAAATTTTTGTTAGAACACTGTTTTATACCAGTAATTATCGTTGATAAAAGTTTATAAGGTTTTGCCTTAGTTTCAGTGTGAAGGCACCATTCTTTTTCTGATATTTAATATCTACATGTTTATTAGTGATTGTTGTGATATGGTCCTGTTTTTATAAGACACAAAATGATGTTGTAGTTGCTTTTACACCTAAAAGCTATTTAGTTCCTGGTCCCGTCGATGTTCATCCTAAATGTAGCGTTCAATGTTACTGATTATTAACCAAAGGAAACTTTAACCAAAGGAAACAAATTTGCTGAACTGGAAAAGTTTAACCGTTTGTTAACCATATAAAACTTACAAACTTGCTCAAACAGAATCAGTGTAACGACTTGTTAACCAAATGAAAATCACAAACTTTCTCAAACAGGATCACTGTAACAATTTGTTAACCATATGACACTCATAAACTTGCTTAAACAAGTTGTTTAAGTTATCCATATGACAATCACAAACGTGCTCTTACAGAATCAGTGTAACAATTTATTAACAATATCACAATTTACCCCTAGGATGTACATCGGTATTATCTGCTCAGAGGCAGGGGTATCGCCGGGAACCAGCCAGCTCAATGTAGCCAGGTTAAAGCTCTGTAGGAAATGAAGGACAAGTTATTACAAAATATTTATGCAAGAAATAGTTGGGCTGACATACAAAATCATAGAAAAAGAACTAAGGGAATTGACATACTATGATATGGATAATACAACTTATTTTTTTTATGAAGGTGTTTCAATAGTTTTTGAAATACATTGCAGGGGCCAACGATTAGTCATTATAGTGATGTACTTATACGCCGACTAGTTTCAGTTTTAAGACGTTTTGACCACGGCCAGTATTATCAACAGGAGAAAAATAATTACAAGATATTATTTCAATGTAAAATAGCATTTTCGTTCCAAAATAACATTTGCTCAGACATATCAAACATCAGATGTAGGATTGAACTTTCATCCCTAGCCCGTCGTCGGCCCCGGTGGTCGTGTGGGCTGAGGCGCTGTGATGTCATTTCAGCAATGTGTTATTTCCTTGCTAAAGATTTTTTGCAGGATGTTGCCAGATTTTCTGTTTAAATCTAGTTTATGATAACGTTATTTTCTCTGAAGATGTCAATTATCCACCCCTCATTCTTTTCCGCATATATTTTTAAAATTTACCTTTGCTCTTTTGCTTAACTTGTCTGTCATTATTTTGACATTATATTCATATTGGTAACTGCAATTTTTTTTCAATAAATTGCATCAGTTGTTTGTTGAAAGCATCCATTTTGAGGATTTGTGTTTGTCTTTGTTCTTTACATATTATGCTATAGTAAATATTGTAACTTTATTAGTCAAATATATTTTGCCAAACACATAACAAAGTGTGGCTAAAGACAGATGTCTATATATATTTATTTCCAAACACAAAGTGTTCTTAAATAGAGATTTCTCTATCGGTTATAAAGCAGTCACATGGAAGCAGTTGTGGGATAAATGTACACGTGTTTTTGATTCCTGTGAGCAAATATTGTTGTTTTTGAATTTTATTTTGTAAGATCAATTTTAACAAAAACATTATGATTGGTTCTTGTTTGGAGCCATTGCATTCAAATCATTTTTTTTATTTGATTTAAAAGAAGATTTGATTGCGATATATTTTGCATGTAAATCTCTCTCTCTCTCTCTCTCTCTCTCTCTCTCTCTCTCTCTCTCTCTCTCTCTCTCTCTCTCTCTCTCTCTCTCTCTCTCTCTCTCGTTCTCTCTCTCCTCTCTCTCTCTCTCTCTCTCTCTCTCTCTCTCTCTATCTATCTATCTATCTATCTATCTATCTATCTCTGTCACAAACAAACACACACACACACACACATTTACACATACACACATACACACATACACACACCCTCTCAAACTCTCTGTCTATCTGTCTCTTCTCCCTCTGTCTCTTTGTGTCTCTCCTCTATTTTGTCTTATTCTTTGTCTCTCTCTCTCTCTCCATCTGTGTCTCTCTGTCTGTCTCCTGTCTCTCTGTCTCTCTGTCTGTCTCTCTGTCTGTCTCTGTCTCTCTGTGTGTCTCTCTCTGTCTCTCTGTGTCTCTCTCTCTGTCTCTCTGTCTCTTTCTCTGTCTCTCTCCTGTGTCTCTCTGTCTCTAGGTCTGTCTTTCTGTCTCTCTCTGTCTCTCTCTTTCTCTCTCCCTGTCTGTCTGTCTGTCTCTGTCTCTGTCTCTCTCTCTCTCTGTCTCTCTCCCTCTGTCTTTCTCTCATTCTCTTAAAGAAAGGCCAAGAAACTGTTCCGCGGCGAATCTGAATCATGTAACCACGTGATACTTAGTTGTGAGCAGCAGAAGACAGAAAACATTGTTCGAAAAAGGTATTTATTTTTATTAAACAAGAGTTTTTTTTTGATAAGTGAAAGAACACTTTTTCGCAAGCACTACACATGTACATGTACATAAAAGCATACGCTATATTACAAACATCTACTTCTAAATAGAAGTCATCCATATTTAAGTAGTGATTATAATATTAAATTTCCTTTAAATTGTCTTAAATGTCTATTTGTTAATGAATTACCTTTTTTGTATAGTGTTACGGCTAACATAGGCTTTGTAGTTTTGAACGTTTTTATTAGCGTCACAGACTCCGAATATGTATAAACCTCTAATGTATTCGACCTTTTACTATTTTTAAATTATGTTACAAAATAATATCGACAGTATAGCTTTAAAGTGATTAAAATCAATAGCTTTAAAGTGATTAAAATCAGCAGAAAGGCGCAAACTTTAAATCTTCCAATACGGTTGCGATATACTATGAGAAGCAGCCAATCGGACGTTTCAAAAATTATTTTTAAGTTGTGCTAAAGTTAGCTCGCTATTTGTTATAAATAATTTATAAAAGCAAAGTTGTAAAAATTATGTTTAAGTTTAGAATTCAATTAAAACTGGATGAATTAGATGTTCATGATATTGTTTATGCGTGAATAGCGGAAATTAATATTTTACAAATAAAATTTTCTTTAGCACAATATTAAATATAATATAAAGAAGACATAACAAAAAACATACAATGAATGAATGGTTTCAAAAAACAACAAATTGCTATTTAAAATTACCAACTTGAAAAATAAACTTGATCAGATATTTGTGCTTTCTTGGTCTTAATGTTTTCCTTCCCGCTTTCTTTTTTTTATTTTTTTTTTTTTTATTTTTGCACTTTTCGACCTCACTTTAGATTTGAGGTACAAAAAATGAAATGACAATGAAAACAAAGCAGCTAAAAACGTTTGTCTGCTGTTTCATTCAAGCAATGTATTTGTTTATTGTTTTATACAGTTATTAAGTTTATTGCTTAAGTTATTGTTCTTGTTTGATTAACCTCCCTTAGCAAAATCAAGATATGTAAATGTATATGTATATGTTTGGGTAGCCTCCCTTCGCGCGGTCCGGCAGTGTAACCGTGTATGTACAATATTGTTTGATTAGCCTCCCTTGGCCACTTCAGAATATGTAACTGTGTAGGTATGGTATTGCTTAGTAACTTCCCTTCGTAATATCAGGATAGGTAATTATGTATGTGCGGCATTGTTTCGATAGCCTCCCTTGGCAATATCAGGATACGTAACCCTGCATGTACGGTATTGTTTGAATAGCCTCCCTTGGCAATATCAGGATATGTAACTGTGTAAGTATCGTGTTGCTTAGGTACCTTCCCTTGGTAATATCAGGATAGGTAAGCCTGCATGTGCGGTATTATTCGGGGAGCGTATGTACGTTTCGATTGCCTCCCTTGGCAATATCATGATAGTTAATTATGTATGTACAGCATTGTTTTGATAACCTCCCTTTGCAATATCAGGATATGTAACCCTGTATAGCTTCGCATGGAAACATCAGTATATGTAATTGTGTATTTTATGACATTGATTGGGTAACTTCCCTTGGGCAAATCAGGATACGTAACCCTGGATTACAGAATTGTTTGGCAATTCCCTTGGCAATATCAAGATATGTAACAATGTATGTACGGTTTTGTTCCGGTGCCACCCCCCTACCCCATCCACACTCCGCCGCAACCCACACCACGTATTTGGTTAGGTCCTAATTTTATAGTAAGATGGAGTTTATTGCCTTAGTTAAGTTAGTGGATTTCTTAGAATGTGATCTTACCCCTAATTACTGTTTTAGTTTGCTACTGGTTCATTAAAAATTGTCAATAACTACTTATTTTAATTTGAGAGGGCTTCATCTGTACTACTACCCAGTATGTGGGCTTTAAATTCGTAACAATATGTACAAGGTATGGTATGTACAAGGTGGGTACATTCGAGTAACCTCTACCACATTTAAGTAATAAATCATTAATTTAGCATTAGTTGTAGCATTAAATATAGTTAATTACCAAAGTTTGGTAAAGTTTAAAACAATATTTCACATTAATTGTCTAAACTGCCGGTTTGTTCATGTTTATGTTTTGGTAAGGTGTTTGTTAATTATAACTAACATAGGAGTATAGTGGGGGTGCCTAACATGAATTGGGATATAATTTTGTTCATTTTTCTATCTACAGATGTATGATGTAAACTATTTTAACTGGCACATTCTTCGTCAAAATGACATTGATTCCGAAATTGTATAATAACTATGTTGTATTCGGCAATTTTCTAGTTTTGTAATGTGTTTCAACATTTAGGTGATAGAATTACTTTAAGTGGTTATTGTTAACCGATCAGTGCGAAATTTAAATTTGCCAATAGGGTCGCGATATACTATGTGCAGCAACCAATCGGACGTTTCAAATATCTATTTTAAAGATGTTCTGCTTGCTCACTATTTATAATTGATAATTTAAAGTTGTAAAAAATATTACTAAGGTAGGAATTCAATTAAATTTGGGTAAAGTTGAAGTTTGTAATATGCTTATTATGTACATGTACATGGATAGTGCTGTTTTGATTGATTCCACCAGTTCCGCCTGCGAAAAAGTGTTCTTTCACTTTATCAAAAGTCTCTTGTTTAATAAATATTTTTTTCATCTTCTGCTGCTCACAACTAAATAACCCTGGGTTACATGATTCAGATTTGCCGCGGAACAGTTTTTTGGCCTTTCTTTAAGAGAATAAGAGAAAGCCAGAGAGAGACAGACAGACAGAGAGAGAGACAGACAGACAGACAGACAGACAGACAGACAGACAGACAGACAGACAAACAGATAGAGAGACAGAGAAAGAGACAGAGACAGAGAGAGACAGAGAGAGACAGAGAGAGAGGGACAGAGAGAGACAAAGAGAGACAGAGCGAGAGGCAGAGAGACAGAGAGACAGAGGGTGAAGAGACAGAGAGAGACAGAGAGCGAGAGAGTGGGTACGTGTGTATGTGTGAGAGAGAGAGAGAAAGAGAGAGGGAGAGAGATATAGAGATTCACATGCAACAGAAATCTCTATTTAAGAACACTTTGTGTTTGGAAATAAATATATATAGACATCTCTATTTAGAAACACTGTCTATGTGTTTGGAAATAATATTTGACTAATAAAGTTACAATATTTACTTTAGCATAATTTGTAAAGAACAAAGACAAACACAAATCCTCAACATTAATGCTTTCAACAAACAACTGATGCAATTTATTGAAAAAGAAATTACAATTTCCAATATGAAGACAGACAGGTTTAGCAAAAGTGCAAACGTAAATTTCAAAAATATATACGGAAAGAAATGAGGGGTGGATAATTGATATCTTCAGAGAAAATCATGTTATCTTAAACTAGATTTTAAAAGAAAATCTGACATCCTGCAAAAAATCGTTAGCAGGGAAATAACATTGCCGAAATGACCACGTCCACCCTAAATGTAAGAGGATAGTAATTCAATTTAGAAAATAATTAAAAAATGCAAATCCCTGGATTTCCTCTTCGAAAATATGTTGCAATAGTATAACATTATTTTAAATTAATGTGCAAAAAGAAATTTACTAGTTTTCTGAGCGGCGATTGTGGGGTTCGAACCAGCGATACAAATCTTTATGTTTTTTTCAGCGTAGCGCCTAAGCCCACACGAGCACCGGGGCCCACGAAGGGCTAGGGATGAAAGTTCAATCTTATATCTGATGTTTGGTGTGTCTGAGCAAATGTTATTTTGGAACGAAAAATCTATTTTACTCTGAACACACATAACTTGTAATTATTTTTCTCCTGATGATAATACTGGCCGTGGTTATAAAGTCTCAAAACTGAAACTAGTCGGCGTTAAAGTATCAACGTGTCTAACATCGGACTCTAATTTACATAACTAAGTCTTAATTGTGACTTAACTGTAGTAGTCATCCATATTTAAGTAGTGATTGTTATGTTTAATTTCCTTAAAATTGTCTAAATTGTCGATTTGTCCATGAATTATCCTTGTATATAGTGTTACGGCTAACATAAGCTTTGTAGTTTTGAATGTTTTAATTAGCGTCACAGATTCCGAATATGTATACAACTCTAATGTATTCGACCTTTCACTATTTTTAAATAATGTTAACAAAATATTATCGAAAGTATAGCTTTAAAGTGATTAAAATCAGCAGATCGGCGCGAACTTTACATCTTCCAATACGGTTGCGATATACTATGAGTAGCAGCCAAACGGACGTTTCGAAAATCTATTTTTAAGTTGTGCTAGTTAGCTCGCTATTTGTTATAAATAATTTATAAAAGCATAGTTGTAAAAATTATGTTTAAGTTTGGAATTAAATTAAAACTGGATAAATTAGATGTTCATTATATTGTTTATGCGTGAATAGCAGAAATTAATATTTTACAAATACAATTTACTTTCGCACGATATTAAATATTCAAAGAAGACGTAACAAAAAACATACAATGAATGCTTTCAAAAAACAACAAATTGCAATTTAAAATTACCAACTTGAAAAATTGACTTGATCAGATAGTTGTGTGTTTTCTGGTTCTTAATGTTTTTCTTCCCGCTTTTTCTTAGTATTTTAGTTTTTATGTATTTTTTGCACTTTTCGACCTCACTTTAGATTTGAGGTACAGAAATTTGATAGACAATGAAAAATAAGGAAGCAGCTAAAAACACGTGTGTCTGCTGTTTCATTCGGGCAATGTATTTGTTGTTTATACAGTTACTAAGTTTATTGCTTAACAAAGTTATTGTTTATTGTTTGATTAACCTCCCTTGGCAAAATCAACATATGTAAATGTATATGGACAATACTGTTTGGTAGCCTCCCTTCGCGCGGTCAGGCTATGTAACCGTGTATGTGCGATATTCTTTAATTAGCCTCCCTTGGCCCCATTAGGATATGTAATTGTGTAGGTATGGTATTGCTTAGTAACTTCCCTTAGTAATATCAGGATAGGTAATTATGTATGTACGGTATTCTTTCGACAGCCTCCCTTCGCAATATCAGGATATGTATCCCTGCATGTGCGGTATTGTTGGGGTAGCTTCCCTTGGCATTATCAAGATATGTAACCCTGCATGTGCGGTATTGTTGGGGTAGCTTCCCTTGGCATTATCAAGATATGTAACTATATGTATGTGTGGACAATATTGTTTGGGTAACCTCCCTTCGCGCGATGAGGCTATGTAACCGTGTATTTACGATATTGTAAGGGTAGCCTCCCTTGGCAATATCAAGATATGTACATGGGTAGTGCTGTTTTGATTGATTCCACCAGTTCCGCCTGCGAAAAAGTGTTCTTTCACTTATCAAAAATCTGTTGTTTAATAAATACCTTCTTCTAGCACTGTTTTCATCTTCTGCTGCTCACAACTAAATATCACGTTGTTACATGATTCGAATTGACTCGGAACAGTTTCTTGGAATTTCTTTAAGAGAATATGAGAAAGAAACAGAGAAAGAGACAGACAGACAGACAGACAGACAGACAGACAGACAGACAGACAGACAGACAGAAAGAAAGAAAGAGAAAGAGAAAGAGACAGAGAAAGACAGAGAGAGACAAAGAGAGACACTGTGATAGGCAGAGAGACAGAGAGACAGAGGGTGAAGAGACAGAGAGAGTGAGAGAGAGTGTGTATGTGTGTATGTGTGTATGGGTATGTGTGAGAGAGACAGAGAGAAAGAGAGAGAGAGAGAGATATACGTGCAAAATATAATGCAATCAAAACTTCTTCAAAAAATAAATAAATGATTCAAATGCAATGGCTCCAATAGCTTTTCAAATAGTTACCATAAGGATGCTTTGTGGAGTAATAAATGAAACTGTTTTTAATATGAACAAATGTTAATTATTAAAACAATAGAGTATAAAACTTTTATTTATTCAAATGCTTCTAAGTTAGTATACACCACTTTGTACTTCTTTGATACACAAATGATCATTAATATAAAAATTAGGAAGTAATATGTTAGTAATTGATGGTAATTGGAAATTTAAAGCTAATTTACATACACATTGGTTCTATTTAATTTAAATAGTATATAAATTAGCTTTAAATTTCCAATCTCAGATCTTAGGAGATGGGTGTAGATCTTTAGTCTAGCACTTTTCCAAAAAATAACCCAAGATACGCTTCTCCTAAGATCTGAGATGGTTTCAGTCTTTGCTTTTACAAAATTGCTAAAAAATCCAGAGGAGCTCTCAAAGAGTTAGCAGAGGCCATGATGGATTGGCAATATTTAACAGACATTTCTAAGTATCTGTCACCGTTCTAAATCTTATTCAGCTCCTAAAGTGGGTGTAGAGGCTAGTACTGTTAGTCTGTTCTGTTTTCATGTTTCATAACTTCATTTTTATTTAATGTTCTACCATTAAACTTAAAATGCCTTTTCACCATTATTAATTTTATGTACAATTTGATGGCAGTCAGAACAACTACAATTTTATAGGAATATGAAAATTCATGAATTGACAGCAGTGTAAAGTGTTTAAATTAAATGGCAGCCTGAACAAGTATAACTTGACAGCCACACGAATACGTTTGATTCAGCAGTAGTTTAAAAGCGTATGATTTGTCAGCAGTCTGAATGGGTATAATTTAACAGTAGTATAAATGTGTAATATTTGACGGCAGTATGTATGAGGATGCTATGACAATTAAGAGGTATGACAGGATGGCTATGATTTGACGGCTGTGTGGACAATGATACTTTGACACTAAATGGCTATGATTTGACAGCAGTCTGGACGAAAAAGCTTTGGTTTGACAGCAGTCGAAAGGTTTGGTTTAACTGCAGGTCTAAATCAGTTTTATACAGATGCATCCAAAAAAATCATATGCACTGTGCTGTGCAAAATAATATGTAATAGCAACAGGATAAGTTTTAATAATGTTTGCATGTTTATTAGGTTTATCATCTCATTAACAATATTTCTTTTACCTGGAGACGATGTGCGCTTAAAAGGGATGTAGTGAACACTGGCATGATGCCACACCAAATCAAATTATCCTGACCTTTGACCAACCATTTATGTAACTACCCTTACGTTTGCTTCAGAAGCAAGGGCGCTATACCACTACCATTGTTAATGGCTTTGGTATGTCACGACCTGGGAACGCATCCAGGGGATTCTGTACCGGGACCCGACGCTAGACCAATTGTGCTAATTTATTACATTCCAATTGGTTACATTTCTCCGAAATCATTAGGTGTGTAAAAACAAAAATGTTATCAAATTTTAAAATATGGATTATACATCAGTATGCAGATTTTTACAAAAGAGAAAATAAGAATCTACACTAAAAAATTTCTCATGTCCATTGGTTACATTTCTCAGCAATACAATCAAGCCAACAGGATATGTAATAAGTAGGAAGTGGAATCAAATATCTAATCCCCTTTCCACTGACCCCACTCAATTAATATGATTACTATATGCTACATGTTCTAGCTTGTGTGTCAAAATACTTGTGTATCGTCACGTGAGCCATTTTATATTGCTGAACAAGATTGATTTTTTTTTGTGTTGTACACAAATACATTATTTATAAAATAATAGTGCAAATGTCAATGCAATCGTTGGTGTTTTTATGTTAAATCTTTAAATATAAAGACAATATTAATTTTTTTTATCTATACTCAGCCAAAAAAGAAACCTTACAGTGTATGTTTTTTCTTTTTTTCAGTAACCAGATATCCGAATCTGGAAATGATTGTTGGACATGTTAAAGACATGCATATCCAACACAGATAGCATTTTGTTTTTATTGGTTATGTTTTAAATTTGTTGAAATACTGTTTTTTCATTCATAGGGGTCAAAATTAAATTTATCAGGTTTTAATTGTGTGTGACATGACATTTTGTGACGGATGCCGACCATTTCATTTGCATTTGAATCATGTTTGAGTATTCTGTTTTTGAAATGAATATCTGTTATGTCCACCGTTTGCTCTAATCAGTGTATCTACCCATCGACGCATCGAATTGACGTAACGTTGTACGAGCCTATTGGGAAGGTTGTCCCATTCAATGATCAAGGAATTTGTCAACTGCTGGATATTTTGTGGAGCATGTATACTGCGAACGTTTCTGCCAAGCACGTCCCAGATATGCTCAATCGGATTCATATCTGGAGACATTGCTGGCCATTGCATGACGTTGACGTTGGATGCTGCCAAGTGAGCGCGTGTAATTCTTGCAGTGTGAGGACGGGCATTGTCACGTTGAAAAACAGCTGGAGCATTTCTCCTCAAGAAAGGAATAGCTTATGCGTTTAGGACATTGTTGATGTATCTCTGGGCGTTTAAGTTGCCACGCAGAACAATTAGCCTGGTTTTCTGTCCCCCCATTATCCCGCCCCAAACCAATAACACCCCCGCCGCCAAAACGGTCATGTTGTCTTACACAGACTGGAGCGAACCGTTCACCTTTACGACGATAAACGCGTACACGGCCGTCGGCATGGCTTAGATTAAACCGTGACTCGTCCGAAAACAAGACAGTGTTCCAGTCACGTCGACGCCAGTTGCGGTGCGCACGTGCCCATCCAAGGCGGGCGCGGCGATGGGGAAACGTAAGTGTACCACCAGTATATGGACGTCGCGCTCTAATTCGGCGCCTTTGTCTGCGCAACCGATTGCGAATTGTCTGAGCACAGACGTTATACGCCGGTGCCGTCAACGTCGCGGGTGTGAACCGGTTACGTAAGTGCAATAGGACAATGGCGCGATCGTCCCTTTGGATAGTTGCTCTTGGTCTACCCGACCTTGGACGATCGTGAACATCACCTGTATGCCTAAAACGCCTAACAAGATCATGAATTGTGGTACGGCTGCAATTAAACGACCTACTAACGTCAACAACGGAAACTCCACCCTGGATCATTCCAATAGCCCGATTTCTCTCGGCCTCTGACAATCGCGGCATTGTAAAACCTGTCAATTTGAGATGTGAATTTATCTGTGCGCTTACTGAAGACATGTACAGTGTTTTGTAACAATGACTTTCGGTTACCATACCGCGTGCACGAGGTTCACGTGCAAAAACTGAATTTTTTCGCTCGCTTGAATACCACTGATACCATGAGTGCAATATGGTTAACGTGTAGAGTAAATCGATAGTAAAATGTTCTGACACATACATGTTTTGATTTAAATAAGATATATTGAAAATATCTTAATATTAAAAGTGTATTAAAAGACACCGCATTAAATGACGACATTATTTCATTTATCTCGTATAGTTCATTGAAAAATGTGTACAAAATCTTGTTACAATAATTTAAATGAATGAAACAATTGTTAGAATAGATAATAGAGTATCCATTTTACTGCTACTGTGTTTTGGTAAATACAGAACTTTTCAAATAAAACACTTAATTGATCGGTTACAGGTATGCTGGCAGTTGTGAATAACACAAAAACAACTTAAATTTCAAAGTAATGAATTAAGATGAAAGCCTTTAACCATTTTTATTTCTTAGAAGAATCATTAATATTTATTGATGAACATTGATGCTAGATTCCTTGGTCATTATATCTCATTTTTCTATATCAGTATTTAGAATATGTTTAAGGACCAAGCATTAGCACTTTTTTCACATGTTAATATAATAAGCACACCATAGCCAAACCAGAGCAAACAAGAAAATGGAGCTGATGTTTTAAGAGCAGATTAAGTGAAACAAAACACTGATGCTGATAATTAAGACAAAAGTCATTTGATCTTACATGTAACATATTTCCACATCCAAAAACAACATTAAGATATAAGAATGTCTCTTCCTTATTATCTAGTTGTACTGCATCTGCAATTCAAAATATAAATGTAAAGTAAATTTAAAATTTAATAAAACTTATTTTTGATAATGAAGTTTTTGAGGCTGACCTGACACAGCCGTTCCATTTCCCTTTAAAAGTGTATCATTGCAAGTAGAAAAACCAACACTCACAGTGCTCATTACTTCATTTGTCTGAGAATGGGTAATACAAATCATGTTGACGAATGATTAATAACTCCACTTAGAAACTTATGCATCAACAAAATATCAGCTATCATTTCTAACCTGTTCTGTTTTAGTAGTGCTATACACACATCACACATAATTAATAACTGGATGAAAAAAGTTAAGTCAATATGATCATCATTAATTATTATTGTCATCGTTATCCTCATCACCCTGTTTAAAGCTTGAGAACAATGAACTCATGCATATGTATGATTCCCTATCTATTATATGGAATTAAAGAAATCACTGTCTTACTAGTTCCAATAAGATCCATTTGGCACAGGCAGTAGAGTATTTTGTTATTTACTTTCTTAGCAAGGCCTTTTGTAATTAGTTCCCTATTCATTACTTCTTTTAACTGTTCTCGCAATTCACAAATGTTTTACATTGCTTTTACATTTCCAACATTATTGTCTCATTTATTACATAATTGTTGGGCTGTGATACTGACACGTTTTTCCTTCTCACCGAACCCTAATAATGCTTAATTAACAGTCACAGTTAGCGAGGATAAGTTATCAATAAGTTGTAATTGCATTAATGTGTAACATTGTATTTTATGTATTTTAAAAGCTCTTATCTTACCCGTGGTTTAATTATTAAATTTGCTTTCTTACAACATGTGCTAAAACACCATTTAGAGCAGATTATAACTACTACATTTATAAAGGAAATTACTTTTGGAAATTGACATTTACCCGAAAGACTTACCTGTCTGCAACTGGTATCAGTGATAAGGAATGCCCTGAAATAATGAAAAAAAAAGGACAAAAAATGGAAATATCTTAGTTTTCCTCCCAAGTACCTGAAGTTGAACTTTTTGTTGTAATATTTGATTTGTTAGAGCAACAACTCCTTCATTTGTTAAGCAATAGTGCTGACTAAAGGAAGATAAACGCATATCACTTTATTTAACACCCACTCACCTTATACTGTAATAAGATTGTGACCCATATACTACAACGCCAAATTATATACAGATAACTTCAGACTTTTAACCCCTGGTTTTAGACCTGGTCATTGAGTATACTAGTAAATCCCATACCAGCAGCCAAGACATCTGGCAACAGGAAGTCATGCACAAGAGCCAAATAATACGTGCATGTGCTCACTTATAGACCTGCTTGGTGTGGAAGAATTTGAGGTAAATTCCATACTCAAGGACCAAGATTTGAACAACAGACCCAGTGACAAGGAGACCTGCTGCGCCCCACCACTGGACACTCCTGCTCCATGTATATGGACACATTGACAGTGTGTCTCCTGTATTCTGCCCTGGAGGGGAATGAACACATTCAAGACACTTAAGTCGGTGCTTAGGATTGAAATTCTACTGCAAAATGCAATGTGTTGATGGTTCTTTCTAGACTTAGCTTAGTATGAGTCTGTGCTATTGCTAAATATTTTTAAATAACAGATTATTTGTATAGACCAGTCATTGTCATTGTTGATCCAGAGGCCAGAAGTTGCAAGTGAGGATCCAGAGGCTGTAAGCTGCTTGTAAGCACCCAGAGGCTGAAAGCTGCTCGTGAAAGACCATGTATAAATATTCATAAGGAGGTATTGTCATCGGACTGACCATCAGACCTTAAGTTGGCGTGTTTATCAAAATTATGAGACCTTAAGTGTTGGTGTTAGAATATGTATAAATATTTATAAGTCGGCATGGTCGTCAGAGCATCAGGTTTTGTGCATTTATATATTATTTTTTTAATTTGGATATCCTTGGAGTCTCGGATTTGCCCCCACTTTTTGGCTGAGCTGTCCAAATATGTGTTTGTCAATGAATGTCGCGAGAAATTGCGTCAGAGTAAAAACATCAGGAAGTTTGACAATAAATAAATATGAAATAAAAATGGTGAGCGTCAAATTAGATTACTGGACGATTATATGAAGACTCTGTCAGCTAAATTGACAGGACCGATTTTACCCCCAGCCCTACAACCAGTCCACACCCTTCCAAGTCGTTCTTAGACCCCAAGATAAAATTTTCTGGATCCAGGCAGGTTCTTGTTCTGACCAGAGTTAAATCATTATCATTTTGTCAAAATGTCTCATGTTGATTGTAAACTTCAGACTTCATGCAAAAAAGCGTTCAAGACATAATCCATTAATTCATCTTACCAGAAAATTTTTACTTATATGAATGTATGATTGTAATAAAAATACATTTTTATCCAGACAACAGTA
Source organism: Sinonovacula constricta (assembly GCA_007844125.1). NCBI lineage: Eukaryota > Metazoa > Mollusca > Bivalvia > Cardiida > Solecurtidae > Sinonovacula > Sinonovacula constricta. The sequence goes on from CM017562.1 coordinate 26,508,983, forward strand.
AACTTAGTTTTACATTTTGTTGATACTATGTTTGTGTTTTATCTATTTGCATCCACTGTGAAACTTGAGCAGGAAGTAGTCATAATGCATCTTGGGTATGACTTAGACCCCAAGATAAAGTATATCGTAAAGGAGTTAAATAGCGAAAAGGACTTTCGCAAAAAAAAGGGTTTTGTTTTGATCGATGTGTCTGCAAACAACTTATTATAAAGTATTGTTAATATTATGTTGCAATAACCGTATTTTTTTGTGTCAACTTAAAACTAAGTTGATATTTAAAGCGAACTTTGTGTATACCAGAAAAATAAACTCCTTGACATGGGAATTCAGGAAACAAACATAGGGTTACAGGATACAAACACTGAAAGATGTAGGATACAGAACATGAACATGAAGATATGGATACGGAGATGTGGATACATGACATGAACATGTGGTTATGGAGATGTGCATGACATGAACATAGGGATATGGCTATGAAGATGTGAATACTGGACATGCACATGGAAATGTAACATGGACACGGTGTACAAGACATGGGCAAGGGGAAATATTAGGTGAAAATGGTGAATATGGATATGGACAATTGGAAACAAGATATGGAGATGGGGATACGGGATACGGGATAAGGACATGGGGATACAGAGGATAAAGGATATGGACATGATCTTAAAAGAAATAGACAAAATACAGGAAAAGGACATAGGGATACAGGATATAGATATAGAGATACAGGATATGTGATGTGAAGTTTCATTTATTAGAAAGAATAATAATTAATATTGCTTCAAAGTAAAATAGGAATATTACGAATTTAATTGCAGAGAAAAAACAGTGAAGTGGAACAAGAAAAAAGTTTAATTAACTGCATCAAATGGACATATGTCGCCCCACTTATACCATATGACATCATCAACCAGTGGCCAAAGAACCTGTTGTAAACGATCTTGGACGTGCAGCGCACCTCCGTTTTGAACGTTCGTCTGCTGTCAGCGCCATGGTAGTAATATTTTGCTTTACTCATGTCGACTGCAATACAATTTTTCTTTTATTTACAAAATTAACAAGTTGCGACTTAATTCGGATATACGACTTATCAAGTAAAGATTTTTAATTCATATAACTTGGTTCTATGATACATTCTACTTAGTAGTCTTAACTGCCAAGAATTTGACTTTTCCGTCACGACTAGTATGATGTTACACAGAAAATCTCCATTAATTAAACTTAATCACATACATTTACCATTCATATCCATATTTTAGTTGTTACAAAACGGAGACACTGTACAAGAAACCAAACTCAAAACATATAAAAACTTATATACAGCAGGGTTGGTTAGTTTGTTTGCAAAAAAACTGCAGAGTCACACAATCATTTTAATAATTTTAGTAATGTTTTGCCGTTATTATTGGCGAGAGGATGCAGAGAAATATCTGGGTGAAATAACAATACACAGTGATCAGAAGGTACAAAGAAGTAGCTATGTTTTTGAAATATATCGCAGCAACAAATTAAGATAATAATAGCTTTTTGGTTGAGAAAGACATCAAACAAATGTCTGAGTAGAACCACTGGCACGCTGCAAGTCAGCTGGAACACGTTCGCACATTAAGTCCTTTGCTTCAAACATTACTCGAACCTCAAAGTGATAGGCTAAGCGTTCAAAGGCGTTAAAAATCGTCCAAAAAAGTACATACAAAAAATCATTACATACATCTATCAATAAATTGTTATAAAAGTATTAAAATTTACCAACAGACATAAATGTATAAAAGAGTATGGTAAGAAAAGTTAGATTATATTAAACGGAAATAACCTACCAAAAGATCAAAGTAATATTATAGCAGATAGTAGGAATAATACAATAACAATTCTTTATTTATAGTTTGTTGCAGTCCAAAACACAGTAAGGTACAAAAATTAAACAGGAGAGATATAAATGAGTGGGGTGTCCACGACGTAATGATCAAGTTGCCGACCTTGGACTGCTTAGCCTCTCACTGTGTGGATTTGAGACCTGTTTGGGACAATGTTGGAAGGTTTTTCAGCTGATCTGTCTTGTGCTAGTGGTTCTACCCATACATTTGTCTGGGGTCTTTCTCCACCAACATGACAGATGTCACTATAATGATCATATTTGGTCGCTGTGGTGTATATTTAAAAAAAAAACAAAAAACAGAGAGAGTAGGAAGACAAAAGCATTTACATGTACTTTGGAATATTAACTGTCATCAACTCAAATGCTTTGCATAAGGATATCCAAAATAAGAACAGGCTCGTTACACTTGCCTCTAACATAATACTGCGAAAGATTTGGGAAAAGATTGCACAGGTTTTTTACAGTCTAATGGAGGGGAACAACTCTTGACTCGTTATTTCCTTCTCCACCAACATGACAGATGTCACTATAATGATCATATTTGGTCACTGTGGTGTATATTTAAAAAAATAAGCAACAAAAAAAAAAAAAAGAAAAACAGAGAGACTAGGAAGACAACAGCAGTATTTACATGTACTTTGGACTATTTACTGTCATCAACTCAAATGCTTTGCATAAGGACTTCCAAAATAAGAACAGGCTCTTTACGCTTGCCTAGACTGGGAAAGGTTTGGGAAAAGATTGAACAGGTTATCTACAGTCTTATGGAGGGGAACAACTCTTGACTCGTTATTTCATGTAAGAGGCAGATAAGCTGTAAGTGCACAGTTCATTATATAAACTTGGTCAATGTTTATACGTTTCTATTATCAGCCAGTGAATCTTAAATTTTTTATCAATGTTTTCATGTTCATGTATGCAATGTCATCATCTTATAAAGATTTGGAATGTCTAACTTTGGGTGACTACTTAATTTTGCTTCGTGCACAAAAATATGTCTTGAAAATTAATTATACTGAAAGAAAAAAGTTTAGCAAGTTTTTCACACCTATTATTTTTTCTTTTTGAGCTTTCGAATGAAGACGTTTTTATATGTAAATGATGTACTTATCGATGCTCTTTACACATCTATTGTGTTTTTTCGAAAACCGTGTATTTTATCAGCGAAGCGTAAGAAACTCGAAAATCACGTGCAACGTAAGCACGGCAATTTCGGTAGCGTGTAGAGTCGAGTTATGTACCTCATTGTTGTTACCACAAACAAAATAACCAGTTTAAAACTCGAAGAAATTCCAATGGGGCGTCGCCAAGGAATGACGTTAGAAGAAAGTCAAAAAGCTGTAGGTATGCTCCACGCTGGTATGACGGCAAGAGCTGTCGCTCGGCATTTTAATCTCCATGAAGTCTACAATTAGTCGCCTTAGAAACCGTCTTAGGAAACAGGACGAGTCAACGACAGACCTAGATCAGGCAGACCACGGAAAACAACGCCACGCGAAGACCGTCACATCACGACGCTTTCTCGACGTAACCGGAGTGGGAAGATAGCTCGAGATCTCATGAATACTACTGGGACAAGGGTGTGCCTCAGAACTGTGAGAAATAGGCTTCGCGCGGCAAGGCTAAAGGCGTGTCGGCCTTACGTCGGGATTCCGTTGACGCATAGGCATCGTCAGGAACGGCTCCAATGGGTTCGGGGGCATCGTCCATGGACACGCAGACAATGGAACAATGTGTTATTTACCGACGAATCGCGGTTTAATGTATCCTTCGCGGATAGATACGGATAGATACGGAGGTGGCAGTGTAATGGTTTGGGCTGGGATTTACCATGATGGTAAGACTGAACTCGTTACTGTGCCTGGCAACCTTAATGCACAAAGATACTGTGATGAAATCCTCGAACCTGTTGCATTGCCATTTATGCAGCAACATAACGTGGGGATTTTCCAGCAAGATAATGCCCGCCCGCATACCGCGCATCACACACAGGGTTTCCTACGTCGAAACAACGTGCAACTTCTCCCCTGGCCTGCAAGATCGCCTGATCTCTCACCGATTGAACACCTATGGGACCATTTAGATCGTCGTGTAAGAGAGAATCATGACGTCGACGACGTGCGGGACCTTGAACGTGCTCTGCGAGTTGAGTGGACCAGAATCCCTCTACGTGTTATTAAAAAGCTAATTTGTAGCATGAGACGTCGGTGTTTAGCAGTATTAGCTTGTAACGGGGTTCACACTAGATACTGAACTCCTTGTAAATTTTGACGCCTTACCCCTAACGTCTTTCAGGCTGTACAGTGAGCTAAGGCAACAGGGTTTTGACAATTTATTGTTACAAACTAATTGAAAACTAACTGCTTTATTCAATTATGTACTTGGTTTAAGCCAAATTGGTATAGTTTCAATAAACCAGTGAAATATTTCCGAACTTGCCAAACTTTTTTCTCTCAGTATGTAACTGAATTGTCAAAAACAATAACATTCCAAAAACCAATAACACAACACATTTTATAAAATAATATTGATGGCTATGTTTGAAAATTATATATATATTGGCTAAACATATGAAATTTTTTAGCTGCTAATTAATTTCTCATTTTAAATTCAATAATTTCTTCAAACAAAAGGGTTACCAAGATTTCAAAAAGAAAAAAATATTTACATAAACATGGCAGTTAATTCACTAATATTAATGTTTACAGCGTTCGATTGAGCAGTAATATTAAGTGAACTTAAGTTTATGTTTAATGTTTGAAATCTTGCTACACCGATTTCGTTAATTAATAAAAAAAAAATCTTTCTTTGACGCTTTACGAATCTAGTTTTTCAAACAAAAAATATTAAGAACTGTAAAATTATTTTAGATTATATTTGCATTTATAAATGCAGCTAGCTCCATTTGATGAATATAACAAAACAGGCTGAATAAGTCTTTTGGATGGTTAACCGAGTTTTGATGCCTAGACAGAGAAAAAGAATTCTTATTTGTGTGTTTTGTTATGTTGGAAAAAACTATTTTAGAAAAAAAATCGAGATAAAATTCAATGCCGAGAAGGTGGAATCTGGACTGGTTCGTGGTCATGTAGACAATTGTTTCATAAAATATTAACGCGTAAACATGTTTTATTTGCTAATTTTAATTTCAGCAACTTTTTATTAACGCAATAGACTGGAATGTAAAAATCAGAAAATTCTTTGTTTAAAAGGTTTTGCCTTAGTTTCAGTGTGATGGCATCATTCTTTTACTGACATGTTATATCTATATGTACATCAGTGATTGTTGTGATATGGTCCTGTTTTTATAAGACACAACAGAATGATGTTATAGTTGCTTTTACACCTAAAAGCTATTTAGTTTCTGGTCACCCCGATGTTCATCCCTTAAATGTAGCGTTCAATATTAACCAAAGGAAACTTTAACCAAAGGAAACAGATTCGCTGAAATGGAAAAGTCTAACCGTTTGTTAACCATATAAAACTCACAAACGTGCTCTAATAAAATCAGTTTAATCATTTGTTAACCATATGAAACTCACAAACTTGCTAAAAAAGAATCAATTTAACCATTTGTTAGCCATATGAAACTCACAAATTGGCTCAGACAGGTTGTGTAAACATTTGTTAACCATATGAAACTCACAAATTGGCTCAAACAAGTTTTTTACCATTTGTTAAGCATACGAAACTCAAAACCGTGCTCTAATAGAATCAGTTGAACCTTTTGTAAACCATATGAAACTTACAAACTTGCTCAAACAGAATCAGTGGAACGACTTGTTAACCATATGAAACTCATAAACTTGCTTAAACAAATTGTGTAATCACTTGTTAACCATATCAAAATCTCAAACGTGATCTAACAGAATCAGTGCAACAATTTGTTAACCATATCACAATTTACCCAATGATGTACATCAGTGTTATCTTGTCAGAGGCAGGGGTATCGCTGGGTACCAGCTAGCTCAATGTAGCCAGGTTTAAGCTCTCTAGGAAATGAAGGACAACATAGGACAAAATACAGTATTTATTACTTATGCAAGAAATAGTTGGGCTGACATACAAAATCATAGAAAAAGAACTAAGGGAATTGACATACTATGATATGGACAATCCCACTTATTTTCATGTAGGTGTTTCAATTGTTTTGAGATACATTGCAGGGGCCAACTATTAGTCATTATAGTACTTATACGCCGACTAGTTTCAGTTTTAAGAAGTTTTGACCACGGCCAGTATTATCAACAGGAGAAAAATAATTACAAGTTATGTGTGTTTAAAGTAAAATAGCATTTTCCTTCCAAAATAACATTTGCTCAGACATATCAAACATCAGATATAAGATTGAACTTTCATCCCTAGCCCTTCGTCGGCCCCGGTGGTCGTGTGGGCTGAGACGCTGCGCTGTATAAACATAAAGATCTGTATCGCTGGTTCGAACCCCTCAAGCGCCAAGCAAAAATCACCAGCGCAGAAAACTAGTAAATTTCTTTTTGCACATTAATTTAAAATAATGTTATACTATTTGCAACATATTTTCGAAGAGAAAATCCAGGGATTTGCATTTTTTTATTATTTTCTCAATTGAATTACTATCCTCATGCATGTAGGGTGGACGTGGTCATTTCGGCAATGTTATTTCCCTGCTCTTTTTTGTAAGATATTGCCAGATTTTCTTTTAAAATCTAGTTAAAGATAACATGATTTTCTCTGAAGATTTCAATTATCCACCCCTCATTCTTTTCCGTATATATTTTTGAAATTTACGTTTGCACTTCTGCTGAACCTGTCTGTCTTCATATTGGTAATTTCCAAAGACATGGTGTTCTTAAATAGAGATTTCTCTATCGGCCAGAAAGCAGTCACAATGAAGCAGTTGTAGGATAAATGTACACATGTTTTTGATTCTTGTAAGCAAATATTGTTGTTTTTGAATTTTATTTTATCTTTAAGATCAATTTTACCAAATATATTGTGATTGATTCTTGTTTGGAGCGATTGCATTTGAATCATTATTTGATTTAAAAGAAGTTTTGATTGCGATATATTTTGCTTGTAAATTGTGCTCCTCTCTCTCTCTCTCTCTCTCTCTCTCTCTCTCTCTCTCTCTCTCTCTCTCTCTCTCTCTCTCTCCCTCTCTCTCTCACTCTCTGCTTTCTGTCTTTCTCTTATTCTCTTAAAGAAAGGCCAAGAAACTGTTCCGCATCGAATCTGAATCATGTAACCACCTGATATTTAGTTGCTAGAAAAAGTTATTTATTAAACAAGAGATTTTTGATAAGTGAAAGAACACTTTTTCGCAGGCGAAACTGGTGGAATCAATCAAAACAGCACTGCACATGTACATGTACATAAAAAGCATACGCTATATAACAAACATCTACTTTACCCAATTTAATTCCTACCTTAGTAATATTTTTTACAACTTTTTATTATAAATTATCAAAAATAAATAGCGAGCAACCAGTACGGCTTTGAAATAGATATTGGAAACGTCCGATTGGCTGCTACTCATAGTACATGTATATCGCCCCCGTATTGGCAGATTTAAATTTCGCGCTGATCGGTTAACAGGTTCAGGTTGTCAATTTGGTGGGTCGTTCTGGATACCAGTTTAGATGGTTGGTTCAGGTTGTCAATTTGGGGGATCGTTTTGGATACCAGTTTAGATGGTTGGTTCTGGTTGTCAATTTGGGGGATCGTTCTGGATACTAGTTTCTGGTTGTCAATTTGGGGGATGGTTCTGGTTGTCAATTTGGTGTTTTCGGTCGTCAATTTTGGGGGTAGCTTCTGGATGTCAGTTTGGGGTTTGGTTTTTATTTGGTTTGATTTGGTTAGGTATGGTCTTTTTGTTTATAGGTATTATGTTTAGGAAGTTCAATTTTGTTAATATGTTTATTTTGGTTTGTGGAGTTGTTGTTTTTTTTTTTGTTTATTAGCAAGTTTAGTTAATCGAATACTTCAATTATATAAATAAATAAAAATATAAATGGGGAACATCTTTTATGTACTCACCACAATGTCCCTTTTATGTATTTTTGTCTAAGATATGGATAGATGACCACCCCAGACGAGCCAACGACGTCAAGAGGTTGGCCGACCAAGACCTGAACACCACTCGCATGAGGGGTCGCCCGTGACGTAGTGGCAGAGAATCACGTATTTTCAACTCCTGACTGCTTAGCCTCCCACCCCATTGGTTCGAATCCCATCCAAGGCAAAGAACTTAATGTGGGATGGTCTTCCAGCTGGCATGCAGTGCACCAGTGGTTCTATCTAGACATTTGTCTGGAGTCTACTACCACAAAAACAGCTGGACATCCTATAAATAATTTATAAAAGCAAAGTTGTAAAAATTATGTTTAAGTTTGGAATTCAATTAAAACTGGATAAATTACATGTCATGATATAATTTATGCGTGAAATAAATCTTTTTCAAATAAAATTTACTTTAGCACAATATTAAATATTAGAAAAAAAGACAAAACAAAAAACATACAATGAATGCTTTCAAAAAACAACAAATTGCAATTTAAAATTACCAACTTGAAAAATTAACATGATCAGATATTTGTGTGTTTTCTTGTTCTTAAAATTTTCCTTTCCGCTTTTTTTCTCTTTAATTTTTTTTTAATTTTTGCACTTTTCGATCTTACTTTAGATTTGCGGTACAAAAATTTGATAGACAATGAAAACAATGCAGCTAAAAACGTTTGTCTGCTGTTTCATTCAGGCAATGTATTTGTTTATTGTTTTTACAGTTATTAAGTTTTTTGCTTAACAAAGTTATTGTTTATTGTTTGATTAACCTCCCTTGGCAAAATCAAGATATGTAAATGTATATGGACAATACTGTTTGGGTAGCCTCCCTTTGCGCGGTCAGGCTATGTAACCGTGTATGTACAATATTGTTTGATTAGCCTCCCTTGGCCACATCAGGATATGTAACTGTGTAGGTATGCTGTTGCTTAGTAACTTCCCTTCGTAATATCAGGATAGGTAATCATGTATGTACGGTATTGTTTCGATATCCTCCCTTGGCAATATCAGGATACGTAACCTTGTATGTACGGTATTGTTCTGGTAGCCTCCCTTGGCAAGATCAGTATATGTAACTGTGTAAGTATCGTGTTGGTTAGGTACCTTCCCTTGGTAATATCAGGATAGGTAATCGTGTAAGTACGGTAATCTTCGATTACCTCGCTTGGCAATATCAGGATACGTAACCCTGAATGTACGGTATAGTTTGAGTAACCTCCCTTTGCAATATCAGGATACGTAATCCTGCATGTGCGGTATTGTTGGGGAAGCTTCCCTTGGCAATATCAAGATATGTAACTGTGTATGGACAATATTGTTTGGGTAGCCTCCCTTCGCGCGATGAGGCTATGTAACCGTGTATATACGATATTGTAAGGGTAGTGGATTTCTTAGAAAGTGATTTTACCCCTAATTAATGTTTAAGTTTGCTACTGGTTAATTAAGAATTGTCAATAACTACTTACTTTAATTTGAGAGGGCTTCAACAGTACTACCACCCACTATGTGGGCTATGGGTTCGTAACAATATAAACCGGTGGGTACATTCGAGTAAACTCTTCCACATTTTAGTAATGAATCGTTAATTTAGCATTAGTTGTAGCATTAAATATAGTTAATTACCAAAGTTTGGTAGTGTTTAAAACAATATTTCAAATTAATTGTCTAAACTGCCGGTTTGTTCATGTTTATGTTTTTGTAAGGTGTTTGTTAATTATAGCTAACATAGGAGTATAGCGGGGGTCTCTAACATGATTTGGAGATATTTAAGATCATTTTTCTATCTACAGATTTATGATGTTAACTGTTTTAACTGGCACATTCTTCGTCAAAATGTCAATGAATTTGAATTTGTATATAACTATGTTGTATTCGGCAATTTTCTAGTTTTGTAATGTGTTTCAAAATGCAGGTGATAGTATTGCTTTAAAGTGGTTATTGTTAACCGATCAGCGCGAAATTAAAATCTGCTAATACGGTCGCGATATACTATGAGTAGCAGCCAATCGGACGTTTCCAATATCTATTTTAAAGCCGTACTGGTTGCTCGCTATTTATTATTGATAATTTATAATACAAAGTTGTAAAAAATATTACTAAGGTAGGAATTCAATTAAAATTAGGGTAAGGTAGATGTTTGTAATATAGCGTATGCTTTTTATGTACATGTGTAGTTCTGTTTTGATTGATTCCACCAGTTTCGCTTGCGAAAAAGTGTTTTTTCACTTATCAAAAATCTCTTGTTTAATAAATACCTTTTTCTAGCAATGTTTTCAGTCTTCTGCTGCTCAATACTAAATATCACGTGCTTACATGATTCAGATTCGCCGCGGAACAGTTTCTTGGCCTTTCTTTAAGAGAATAAGAGAAAGACAGAGAGAGACAGGCAGAGAGAGAAATAGAGACAGAGAGAGACAGAGAGAGACAGAGAGACAGAGAGACAGACAGAGAGACAGACAGAGAGACAGAGACACACAGAGACAGAGACAGAGACACACAGAGACAGAGACACAGGCTGTAAAAGCATAAAGATCTGTATCGCTGGTTCGAACCCCACAAGCGCCAAGCAAGAATCAACAGCGCAGAAAACTAGTTAATTTCTTTTTGCACATTTATTTAAAATAATGTTATACTATTGCAACATATTTTAGAAGAGGAAATCCAGGGATTTGCATTTTTTTATTATTTTCTAAATTGAATTACTATCCTCTTGCATTTAAGGGTGGACGTGGTCATTTCAGCAACGTTATTTCCCTGCTAAAGATTTTTTGCAGGATGTTGCCAGATTTTCTGTTAAAATCTAGTTTAAGATAACATGATATTCTCTGAAGATGTCAATTATCCACCCCTCATTCTTTTCCGTATATATTTTTGAAATTTACGTTTGCACTTTTGTTAAACCTGTCTGTCTTCACATTGGTAATTGCAATTTTTTTCAATAAATTGCATCAGTTTTGTGTTGAAATCATTCATGTTGAGGATTTGTGTTTGTCTTTGTTCTTTACATATTATGCTAAAGTAAATATTGTAACTTTATAAGTCAAATATATTTTGCCAAACACATAGACAGTGTTGCTAAATAGAGATGTCTATATATATTTATTTCCAAACACATAATGTTCTTAAATAGAGATTTCTCTATCGGTCAGAAAGCATTCACAATGAAGAGGTTGCAGGATAAATGTACAACAGGTTTTTGATTCATGTGAGCAAATATTGTTGCTTTTTTAATTTTATTTTATCTTTAAGATCAATTTTACCAAATATATTGTGATTGATTCTTGTTTGGAGCCATTGCATTTAAATGATTATTTGATTTAGAAGAAGTTTTGATTGCGATATATTTTGCATGTAAATCTCACACTCTCTCTCTCTCTCTCTCTCTCTCTCTCTCTCTCTCTCTCTCTCTCTCTCTCTCTCTAAATAGCCTACCCATCAGCCATGTCCTAACATTTAACAAGTAAATGCCCTGCCCATCAGCCATGTCCTAACATTTAATAAATAAATACCATACCCATCAGCCATGTCCTTACATTTAATAAATAAGTACCCTACCCATCAGCCATATCCTAACATTTAATAGGTACCCTACCCATCAGCCGTGTCCTTACATTTAATAAATAACTACCCTACCCATTAGCCATGTCCTTACATTTAATAAATAAGTACCCTACCCATCAGCCATGTCCTAACATTTAATAAATAAGTACCCTACCCATTAGCCATGTCCTTACATTTAATAAGTAAGTACCCTACCCAATAGCCATGTCCTAACATTTAATAAATAAGTACCCTACCCATCAGTCATGTCCTAACATTTAATAAATAAGTACCCTACCCATCAGCCATGTCCTAACATTTAATAAGTAAGTACCCTACCCATCAGCCATGTCCTAACATTTAATAAATAAGTACCCTACCCATCAGCCATGTCCTAACATTTAATAAATAAGTGCCCTACCCATCAGCCATGTCCTAACATTTAATAAATAAGTACCCTACCCATTAGCCATGTCCTTACATTTAATAAATAAGTACCGTACCCATCAGCCATGTCCTAACATTTAATAAATAAGTACCCTACCCATCAGCCATGTCCTTACATTTAATAAATAAGTACCCTACCCTTTAGCCATGTCCTTACATTTAATAAATAAGTACCCTACCCATCAGCCATGTCCTTACATTTAATAAATAAGTACCCTACCCATCAGCCATGTCCTTACATTTAATAAATAAGTACCCTACCCATTAGCCATGTCCTTACATTTAATAAGTAAGTACCCTACCCATCAGTCATGTCCTAACATTTAATAAATAAGTACCCTACCCATCAGCCATGTCCTAACATTTAATAAGTAAGTACCCTACCCATCAGCCATGTCCTAACATTTAATAAATAAGTACCCTACCCATCAGCCATGTCCTTACATTTAATAAATAAGTACCCTACCCATCAGCCATGTCCTAACATTTAATAAATAAGTGCCCTACCCATCAGCCATGTCCTAATATTTAATAAATAAGTACCCTACCCATTAGCCATGTCCTAACATTTAATAAGTAAGTACCCTACCCATTAGCCATGTCCTTACATTTAATAAATAAGTACCCTACCTATTAGCCATGTCCTAACATTTAATAAATAAGTACCCTACCCATTAGCCATGTCCTTACATTTAATAAGTAAATACCCTACCCATCAGCCATGTCCTTACATTTAATAAATAGGTACCCTACCCATCAGCAATGTCCTTATATTTAATAAATAAGTACCCTACCCATTAGCCATGTCCTAACATTTAATAAGTACCCTACTCATCAACCATGTCCTTACATTTAATAAATAAATACCATACCCATCAGCCATGTCCTAACATTTAATAAATAAGTACCCTACCCATTAGCCATGTCCTAACATTTAATATGTACCCTACTCATCAGCCATGTCCTTACATTTAATAAATAAATACCATACCCATCAGCCATGTCCTAACATTTAATAAATTAATACCCTACCCATCAGCCATGTCCTAACATTTAATAAATAAGTACCCTACCCATCAGCCATGTCCTTACATTTAATAAATAAATACCATACCCATCAGCCATGTCCTTACATTTAATAAATAAATAGCCTAACCATCAGCCATGTCCTAACATTTAATAAATAAATACCCTACCCATCAGCCATGTCCTAACATTTAATAAATAAGTACCCTACCCATCAGCCATGTCCTAACATTTAATAAATAAATACCCTACCCATCAGCCAAGTCCTAGCATTTAAAAATAAATACCCTACCCATCAGCCATGTCCTAACATTTAATAAATAAGTACCCTACCCATCAGCCATGTCCTAACATTTAATAAATAAGTACCCTACCCATCAGCCATGTCCTAACATTTAATAAATAAATACCCTACCCATCAGCCATGTCCTTACATTAAATAAATAAATAGCCTAACCATCAGCCATGTCCTAACATTTAATAAATAAATACCATACCCATCAGCCATGTCCTAACATTTAATAAATAAGTACCCTACCCATTAGCCATGTCCTTACATTTAATAAATAAATACCATACCCATCAGCCATGTCCTAACATTTAATAAATTAATACCCTACCCATCAGCCATGTCCTAACATTTAATAAATAAATACCCTACCCATCAGCCAAGTCCTAGCATTTAATAAATAAATACCCTACCCATCAGCCATGTCCTAACATTTAATAAATAAGTACCCTACCCATCAGCCATGTCCTAACATTTAATAAATAAGTACCCTACCTATTAGCCATGTCCTAACATTTAATAAATAAGTACCCTACCCATCAGTCATGTCCTAACATTTAATAAATAAGTACCCTACCCATCAGCCATGTCCTAACATTTAATAAGTAAGTACCCTACCCATCAGCCATGTCCTAACATTTAATAAATAAGTACCCTACCCATCAGCCATGTCCTTACATTTAATAAATAAGTACCCTACCCATCAGCCATGTCCTAACATTTAATAAATAAGTGCCCTACCCATCAGCCATGTCCTAATATTTAATAAATAAGTACCCTACCCATTAGCCATGTCCTAACATTTAATAAGTAAGTACCCTACCCATTAGCCATGTCCTTACATTTAATAAATAAGTACCCTACCTATTAGCCATGTCCTAACATTTAATAAATAAGTACCCTACCCATTAGCCATGTCCTTACATTTAATAAGTAAATACCCTACCCATCAGCCATGTCCTTACATTTAATAAATAGGTACCCTACCCATCAGCAATGTCCTTATATTTAATAAATAAGTACCCTACCCATTAGCCATGTCCTAACATTTAATAAGTACCCTACTCATCAACCATGTCCTTACATTTAATAAATAAATACCATACCCATCAGCCATGTCCTAACATTTAATAAATAAGTACCCTACCCATTAGCCATGTCCTAACATTTAATATGTACCCTACTCATCAGCCATGTCCTTACATTTAATAAATAAATACCATACCCATCAGCCATGTCCTTACATTTAATAAATTAATACCCTACCCATCAGCCATGTCCTAACATTTAATAAATAAATACCATACCCATCAGCCATGTCCTAACACTTAATAAATAAGTACCCTACCCATCAGCCATGTCCTTACATTTAATAAATAAGTACCCTACCCATTAGCCATGTCCTTACATTTAATAAATAAATACCATACCCATCAGCCATGTCCTAACATTTAATAAATAAGTACCCTACCCATCAGCCATGTCCTTACATTTAATAAATAAGTACCCTACCCATCAGCCATGTCCTAACATTTAATAAATAAGTGCCCTACCCATCAGCCATGTCCTAATATTTAATAAATAAGTACCCTACCCATTAGCCATGTCCTAACATTTAATAAGTAAGTACCCTACCCATTAGCCATGTCCTTACATTTAATAAATAAGTACCCTACCCATCAGCCATGTCCTAACATTTAATAAATAAGTACCCTACCTATTAGCCATGTCCTAACATTTAATAAATAAGTACCCTACCCATCAGTCATGTCCTAACATTTAATAAATAAGTACCCTACCCATCAGCCATGTCCTAACATTTAATAAGTAAGTACCCTACCCATCAGCCATGTCCTAACATTTAATAAATAAGTACCCTACCCATCAGCCATGTCCTTACATTTAATAAATAAGTACCCTACCCATCAGCCATGTCCTAACATTTAATAAATAAGTGCCCTACCCATCAGCCATGTCCTAATATTTAATAAATAAGTACCCTACCCATTAGCCATGTCCTAACATTTAATAAGTAAGTACCCTACCCATTAGCCATGTCCTTACATTTAATAAATAAGTACCCTACCTATTAGCCATGTCCTAACATTTAATAAATAAGTACCCTACCCATTAGCCATGTCCTTACATTTAATAAGTAAATACCCTACCCATCAGCCATGTCCTTACATTTAATAAATAGGTACCCTACCCATCAGCAATGTCCTTATATTTAATAAATAAGTACCCTACCCATTAGCCATGTCCTAACATTTAATATGTACCCTACTCATCAGCCATGTCCTTACATTTAATAAATAAATACCATACCCATCAGCCATGTCCTAACATTTAATAAATTAATACCCTACCCATCAGCCATGTCCTAACATTTAATAAATAAATACCATACCCATCAGCCATGTCCTAACACTTAATAAATAAGTACCCTACCCATCAGCCATGTCCTTACATTTAATAAATAAGTACCCTACCCATTAGCCATGTCCTTACATTTAATAAATAAATACCATACCCATCAGCCATGTCCTTACATTTAATAAATAAATACCCTACCCATCAGCCATGTCCTAACATTTAATAAATAAGTACCCTACCCATCAGCCATGTCCTTACATTTAATAAATAAATACCATACCCATCAGCCATGTCCTTACATTTAATAAATAAATAGCCTAACCATCAGCCATGTCCTAACATTTAATAAATAAATACCCTACCCATCAGCCATGTCCTAGCATTTAATAAATAAGTACCCTACCCATCAGCCATGTCCTAACATTTAATAAATAAATACCCTACCCATCAGCCAAGTCCTAGCATTTAATAAATAAATACCCTACCCATCAGCCATGTCCTAACATTTAATAAATAAGTACCCTACCCATCAGCCATGTCGTAACATTTAATAAATAAGTACCCTACCCATCAGCCATGTCCTAACATTTAATAAATAAATACCCTACCCATCAGCCATGTCCTTACATTTAATAAATAAATAGCCTAACCATCAGCCATGTCCTAACATTTAATAAATAAATACCATACCCATCAGCCATGTCCTAACATTTAATAAATAAGTACCCTACCCATTAGCCATGTCCTTACATTTAATAAATAAATACCCTACCCATCAGCCATGTCCTAACATTTAATAAATTAATACCCTACCTATCAGCCATGTCCTTACATTTAATAAATAAGTACCCTACCCATTAGCCATGTCCTTACATTTAATAAATAAGTACCCTACCTATTAGCCATGTCCTAACATTTAATAAATAAGTACCCTACCGATCAGCCATGTCCTTATATTTAATAAATACCTTACCCATCATCCATGTCCTAACATTTAATAAATAAGTACCCTACCCATTAGCCATGTCCTTACATTTAATAAGTAAGTACCCTACCCATTAGACATGTCCTAACATTTAATAAGTAAGTAATCTACCCATCAGCCATGTCCTTACATTTAATAAATAAATACCCTACCCATCAGCCATGTCCTTACATTTAATAAATAAATACCCTACACATCAGCCATGTCCTTACATTTAATAAATAAATACCCTACCCATCAGCCATGTCCTTACATTTAATAAATAAGTACCCTACCCATCAGCCATGTCCTTACATTTAATAAATAAGTACCCTACCCATCAGCCATGTCCTTACATTTAATAAATAAGTACCCTACCCATCAGCCATGTCCTAACATTTAATAGGTACCCTACCCATCAGCCGTGTCCTTACATTTAATAAATAACTACCCTACCCATTAGCCATGTCCTTACATTTAATAAATAAGTACCCTACCCATCAGCCATGTCCTAACATTTAATAAATAAGTACCCTACCCATTAGCCATGTCCTTACATTTAATAAGTAAGTACCCTACCCAATAGCCATGTCCTAACATTTAATAAATAAGTACCCTACCCATCAGTCATGTCCTAACATTTAATAAATAAGTACCCTACCCATCAGCCATGTCCTAACATTTAATATGTACCCTACTCATCAGCCATGTCCTTACATTTAATAAATAAATACCATACCCATCAGCCATGTCCTAACACTTAATAAATAAGTACCCTACCCATCAGCCATGTCCTTACATTTAATAAATAAGTACCCTACCCATTAGCCATGTCCTTACATTTAATAAATAAATACCATACCCATCAGCCATGTCCTTACATTTAATAAATAAATACCATACCCATCAGCCATGTCCTAACATTTAATAAATAAGTACCCTACCCATCAGCCATGTCCTTACATTTAATAAATAAATACCATACCCATCAGCCATGTCCTTACATTTAATAAATAAATAGCCTAACCATCAGCCATGTCCTAACATTTAATAAATAAATACCCTACCCATCAGCCATGTCCTAACATTTAATAAATAAGTACCCTACCCATCAGCCATGTCCTAACATTTAATAAATAAATACCCTACCCATCAGCCAAGTCCTAGCATTTAATAAATAAATACCCTACCCATCAGCCATGTCCTAACATTTAATAAATAAGTACCCTACCCATCGCCATGTCGTAAC
>CM017562.1:26526897-26599397 GCA_007844125.1 Sinonovacula constricta
TTTTTGGTTTAATGATTTTAGTGTAGTTTTGGTTTATGATTTTAGTTTAGTTTTTGGTTTATGATTTTAGTTTAGTTTTTGGTTTATGATTTTAGTGTAGTTTTTGGTTTACCTTTAGTTTTTGGTGTAACTTTAGTTTTTGGATTATGATTTTAGTTTAGTTTTTGGTTTAGGATTTTAGTTTAGTTTTTTGTTTTAAGTTTTAGTTTTTCGTTTATGATTTTAGTTTAGTTTTTGGTTTAGGATTTTAGTTTACTTTTAGGTTCAAGTTTAGGTTTGATCGGAATAAAGAATGCAAGTAAGGGGGAAGATTACAACTAACACAAAAGCAGGACTTGGGTAATTAACAAAATAAAAACAGGATTTGAACAAAAGTCGCAAAAGAATATGAATGGAACAAAATAAATACAAATCAGGTATGACTGAACCAAATAACGCGAAGAATTGGGAATGGAATAAATAACACAAAAGCGGAATTGGGATAAATAACAAGAAAAAACACAGGACTGGAATAAAACTCGCATTAAATGACTGCATATATTAAGGCATAGTAGGGGCCATAGAAGAAATAAGAAATAAAACAGGACTGGGATAAATAACAAGAAAAAACACAGGACTGGAACAAAAATCGCAAAAATATGACTGAATAAATTAAGGCATAGTAGAGGGCATGGAAGAAATAGCAAATAAAACAGGACTGGGATAAATAACAAGAAAAAAACACAGGACTGGAACAAAATTCGCAAAAAAATGACACGGACAAAAAAACGCGACAAGGTATTACTGGAACAAACAACATGAGGGGAATTGGAAGACATAATACAAAAGCAGGACTGGAACAGAAAAGGTAAAGGGCCGGACTGGAAAAGTAACAGAGATACGATTTAGGTGTTAGGTTTTAGTTTTTGTTTTAAAAGTCAGTTTAGGTTGTAGTTTAGTTTTAGGTAAGAGTTTATGTTAAAGCTAAATTTTAAGTTGAGTTTTCGGTTTAATTTTAGGTTAAAGTTTAGTTTTTCGCTCGGGTTTAAATTTAAATTTATTTTTATGGTTAAGTTTTTGGTTAAAGTTTAGTTTTTGGTTTAGGATTTTAGTACAGTTTTTTGGTTTAAGTTTAGTTTTTGTTTAATGATTTTAGTACAGTTTTTGGTTTATGATTTTAGTTTAGTTTTTTGTTTTAAGTTTAGTTTTTGTTTTATGATTTTAGTTTAGTTTTTGGTTTATGATTTTAGTTTAGTTTTTGGTTTATGATTTTAGTTTAGTTTTTAGTTTAAGTTTAGTTTTTGGTTTAGGATTTTAGTGTTTTTTTTTGTCTTAGATTTAAGTTTAGGCTTAAGTTTAATCTGATGTTTAAATCTTGGTTAACGTTTAGTTTAAAGTGTAATTTTAAGATTAGTTATAAGTTTAGGTTAACGTTTCGGTTTAATTTTAGTTTTCCGTTTGTGTTTAAGTTTAACTTTCATTTTAGGTTTAGATTTCTGTTTAGTTTTAGTTTTTGGTTTAGGTTTAAGTTAAGTTTCAGGTTTAGTTTTAGCTTTGAGTTTTACGGGAAGAGGCAGAAGCCCCTTTCCTAACCCTCCTCCTTTCTCATCCGGGCTTGGGACCGGCAATGGCGGAGTTAAGTTTAGTTTTAGTTTTTACTTTTATTTTAGGTTAAAATTTAGTTTGCTGTTTGGGTTTATAAGTTTAAGTTTAGTTTAAAGATTAGGTTTAGTTTTTGATTAAGGTTTAGTTTTAGGTTAAGGTTAAAGTTTAAGTTTAAAGAGTTTTGGTTAGCTTTAAGTCTAGGCTTGACTGGAACAAATAAAGCAAATAAAGGCAAATGTAACAATAAACACAAAAGCAGGACGAGTAAATAAAAAACAACACAGGACTAACACAAATAACACACATAAGGGGGAATAAATAAATAAATAAATAAATGGAATGAATACTTGCCAGGCAGGTGGTGGTGTGGGGCTGACTGAGTGTCTTGGTTGTTGTTGTTGTTGTTTTTGTTGTCGATTTTGGTATTGCCATCTTGGTTGTTGTCGTCTTCGTCAGGGGGCCTGCATCAGCTGTAATAAAAAAGATAGAAAATATTACATACTATAAAATAAGACTGGGAGGAGGGTGCTGATGGGGTGTTGATGATAAGGTAAGGAGCGTGTTGATGATGACTGGAAGGAGGGTGTTGATGGGGTGTTAATGATAAAGTGGAGGAGGGTGTTGATGGGGTGTTGATAATAAGGGGATGAGGGTGTTCATAAGAGGGAGGGGGAGGAGGGTGTTGATAATAAAGGGTAAAATGGTGTTGAATGGGTGTTGATGATAAGGCGGAGGGGGATTGATGATAAAAGGGAGGAGGGTGTTGATGATAAGTGAGAGGAGGGTGTTGATGGGTTGTTGATGATAAGGGGTAGGATGGTGTTAATGAGAAGGCGTAAAAGGGTGTTAATGATAAGGGGGGGGGAAGGTGTTGATAATAATGTGTAAAAGGGTGTTGGTGTTAAGTGGAAGGAGGGTGTCGATTATAAGGGGGAGAAGGACACAAATGATAAGTGGGAGAAGGGTGTTGATGATTAGGGGGAGTTGGGTGTTGATGATAATTGGGAGGAAAGTGTTGATGATAAATGGGAGGAGGGTGTTGATGATACGAGGGAGAAGGGTGTTGATAAGAAGGGAAGGAGGATGTTGATGAGAAGTGGGAGGAGGGTGTGGATGATAAGGGGGAGGAGGGTCTTAAGGATAAGCAGGAGGAGGGTGTTGATGATTAGTGGGAGGATAGTGTTGATGGGACGGATGAGGAGGGTGTTGATGATAAGGGGGAGGAGAGTGTTGATGGGAAGTTGATGATAAGGTGGAGTAGGGTGTTGATGGTGTGTTGATGATAGGTGTGAAGAGGGTGTTGATTACAAGTGACAGGAGGGTGTTTATGGGGTGTTGAGGATAAGTGGAAGGAGGGTGTTGATGATAAGGGGGAGGAGGGTGTTGAATATAAGTGGAAGGAGGGTGTTGATAATAAGGGGCAGGAGGGTGTTGATGGGGGTGTTGATGATAGGTGGGAGGAGGGTGTACATGGGGTGCCAATGATAAGTGGGAGGAGGGTCTTGATGGGGTGTTGATGATAAGTGGGAGGAGGGTGTTGATGATAAGGGGGAGGAGGGTGTTGATGGGGTGTTGATTATAAGGGGAGGAGGGTTTTCATAAGAGGGAGGGGGAGGAGGGTGTTGATAATAAAGGGTAAAATGGTGTTGATTGGGTGTTGATAATAAGGCGGAGGGGGATTGATGATAAAAGGGAGGAGGGTGTTGTTGATAAGTGAGAGGAGGGTGTTGATGATAAGGGGTAGGATGGTGTTAATGAGAAGGCGTAAAAGGGTGTTAATGATAAGGGGGAGGAAGGTGTTGATGATAATGTGTAAAAGGGTGTTGGTGTTAAGTGGAAGGAGGGTGTCGATTATCAGGGGGAGGAGGACACAAATGATAAGTGGCAGAAGGGTGTTGATGATAAGGGGGAGTTGGGTGTTGATGATAATTGGGAGGAAAGTGTTGATGATAAATGGGAAGAGGGTGTTGATGATAAGAGGGAGGAGGGTGTTGATAAGAAGGGAAGGAGGATGTTGATGAGAAGGGGGAGGAGGGTGTGGATGATAAGGGGGAGGAGGGTCTTAAGGATAAGCGGGAGGAGGGTGTTGATGATTAGTGTGAGGATAGTGTTGATGGGGATGGAAAAGGAGGGTGTTGATGATAAGGGGGGGGGGGGAGAGTGTTGATGGGAAGGGGGAGGAGGGTGTGGATGATAAGGGGGAGGAGGGTGTGGATGATAAGGGGGAGGAGGGTCTTAAGGATAAGCGGGAGGAGGGTGTTGATGATTAGTGTGAGGATAGTGTTGATGGGGATGGAAAAGGAGGGTGTTGATGATAAGGGGGAGGAGAGTGTTGATGGGAAGTTGATGATAAGGTGGAGTAGGGTGTTGATGGTGTGTTGATGACAGGTGTGAAGAGGGTGTTGATTACAAGTGACAGGAGGGTGTTAATGGGGTGTTGATAAGTGGAAGGAGGGTGTTGATGGGGTGTTGATGACAGGTGTGAAGAGGGTGTTGATTACAAGTGACAGGAGGGTGTTAATGGGGTGTTGATAAGTGGAAGGAGGGTGTTGATGGGGTGTTGATGACAGGTGTGAAGAGGGTGTTGATTACAAGTGACAGGAGGGTGTTAATGGGGTGTTGATAAGTGGAAGGTGGGTGTTGATGATAAGGGGGAGGAGAGTGTTGATGGGGTGTTGATGACAGGTGTGAAGAGGGTGTTGATTACAAGTGACAGGAGGGTGTTAATGGGGTGTTGATAAGTGGAAGGTGGGTGTTGACGATAAGGTGGAGTAGGGTGTTGATGGTGTGTTGATGACAGGTGTGAAGAGGGTGTTGATTACAAGTGACAGGAGGGTGTTAATGGGGTGTTGATAAGTGGAAGGAGGGTGTTGATGATAAGGGGGAGGAGGGTGTTGATGATAAGTGGAAGGAGGGTGTTGATAATAAGGGGCAGGAGGGTGTTGATGGGGTGTTGATGACAGGTGTGAAGAGGGTGTTGATTACAAGTGACAGGAGGGTGTTAATGGGGTGTTGATAAGTGGAAGGAGGGTGTTGATGATAAGGGGGAGGAGAGTGTTGATGGGAAGTTGATGATAAGGTGGAGTAGGGTGTTGATGGTGTGTTGATGACAGGTGTGAAGAGGGTGTTGATTACAAGTGACAGGAGGGTGTTAATGGGGTGTTGATAAGTGGAAGGAGGGTGTTGATGATAAGGGGGAGGAGGGTGTTGATGATAAGTGGAAGGAGGGTGTTGATAATAAGGGGCAGGAGGGTGTTGATGGGGTGTTGATGATAAGTGGGAGGAGGGTGTTGATGATAAGGGGGAGGAGGGTGTTCATGATAAGGGAGGGGAGAGTGTTGATGGGATGTTGATTCTTAGGTGCAGGAGGGTGTTGATGATAAGGGGGGAAGGTGTTGATGATAAGTGGTAAGAGGGTGTTGATGATAAGGGGGAGGAGGGTGTTGATTATAAGTGGGAGTAGGGTATTGATGATAAGCGGGAGGAGGGTTTTGATGAAAAGCAGGAGGAGGGTGTTGATGATAAGGTGTAATAGGGTGTTGATAAGTGGGAGGAGGGTGTTGATGATAAGTTGGAGGAGGGTGTTGATGAGAAGGGGGTGGAGGGTATTGATGATAAGGGAGAGGAGGGTGTTAATGACAAGTGGGAAGAGGGTGTTTATTACAAGTGGGAGGAGGGTGTTTATGGGGTGTTGATTATAAGTAGGAGGAGGGTGTTGATGATAAGTGGGAGGAGGGTGTTGATGATAAGGGGAGGAGAGTGTTGATTAGAAGGGGGAGAAGGGTGTTGATGATAAGGGGGAGGAAGGTGCTGATGGGATGTTGATGATAAGGTGCAGGAGGGTGTTGATGATAAAACAAGGAGGGTGTTGATGTTAAGGAGGGGGAGAGTGTTGATGAGAAGGGGCAGGAGGGTGTTGATAATAAGGAGGAGGAGGGTGTTGATGGGATGTTGATGATAAGGTGCAGGAGGGTGTTGATGATAAGGCGAGGAGGGTGTTGATGATTAGAGGGAGGAGAGTGTTGATGATAAGGGGAAGGAGGGTGTTGATGATAAGGGGAGGAGAGTGTTAATGAGAAGGGGGAGGAGGGTGTTGACAATAAGGGGGAGGAGGGTGTTGATGGGATGTTGATGATAAGGTGCAAAAGGGTGTTGGTGTTAAGTTTAATATGCCTCAATCATTCACAGACTGCAGTCACAATTAACTAAGAATATATGACAAAATCCTATGAGCATTGCAACATACACCAAAATTTTGAAAGACACAGGACAAAGAATTCACATGCAAGCCAAATGTAAAAGTAAGAACTAATCTGTGATGAGTCATTTAACAAAAAGAGCAGCCCCAACAGGTACCGCCTTGAAATGGTCAGTCAGCAAACAGGACCGACCAGGGTGCTTAAACCAGTTTTACATTCTAATCTTGCTCTTCCTGATGGGTTTCTAAGACTATAAATCAACACTGTCTCCAGAAGAGATTTAAACTCTAAAAACAACTTATGGCTATACAGCATCAAGCCATCAATTAGTTATTAAATGACATCAAACATAGTAAAATGTGGTTTCACTAGTCCCTGTCTTGTTTGTAACATCTCAATAAGATACTGCTGTATCCTGAAAACAGTACTTTCACAAATATTTGAATTCTAAATAGCATCCTTTGTAATCAATACACCTTCTAACAACTAAATATTATATATTTAGGGTATTGCTGGATAACTGTTTTCTGTACTTAGCCATGTCTATACACTCCGTAAAAATTTCTAGACATTAGTTAATAAAGACACCTTTACAAGTACACATAGCTATAAATAGCTTCATCATAAGATGTTGACCAAGTTTATTATAATATGGCTGAGAGCAAAAATCACTATTTTAAGGCTTACTGCATATGTTCTTAATTGCTGTACACTGTGGAAACTGACCCTACTTATAGTGAGATCTTGGTTGTGCCAAAAGAAATTATCAACTTTTTACTTTTCAGTTATTGATCAGTTAAAGGTGATAGGTGATATTATGTCAACATTATGTTATGAGTGGACATGGTAACTGGATAATTTAACAATAGTTTATAGACGGAACCAACCTTGTGCGGACTCAAGGGGAGAGAAGCGTATGCACAGAACCTCCTTATCCACCTTGACGCCACTCAGCTTGATGTTGGGGTTTTCTGTTTGAAGTGTGTCCAGCAGCTGCAACAAGCAAAGGTGATATAACAAGTATAAATGTGGGTTTTTTTTGTTGTTTTTTTGTTAAATTGCACCGACACAGCAATGGTCATATTGGTGACGTTCAGCTAATTATTAGAGTAGGAAAACACCAGACTAAACCAGACTTACATCAGGGTAGAACCACTTGTGCACCACAGGTTAGCTGGAAAATCTCCCCCACATGAAAGTTCTCACCCTGACCAGTACTCGAACCCATGCAATGAGGGGCTGAAGAGTTAAAAGTTGGCTACGGTAACTACTCTGCCACAGGTGCCCCTAAACACATAAATCATTAGTACTCATAGACAAAATATTAGCTTAATAGCGAATTGTTAAATCACAACATAATTGTTTCATTTGGTTTAAATGAAGAAGTTTTGTTGTGATGCAAGTCCTACCACAATTTTTCAGTCCTCTGGAGATGGCAATGAGTGAATGAAGTAGCTATTGCTTTAATTTTTTAACCAAGCAATATGTCTTGTAAGTAAACCTGTGATACTTGATAAAACAACCTTTAACAAGATTTTAAACAAATCTTTATTATGCTTGAACCTTTGTCAAGAGTTGGTTCTTTTTTAATAAATAAAGGAATTCTTTTAGTATGGGACATAATTTCTCAAATATTTTTCAACAATCAACACAATACCTTTAGATTAGGCTTAAACATAATACTATTTTTATGTATTTTATGACAAAACCACTTAAGTTATCAAAAAACATGCCTGCAGACTCAACCAAAAGTTTGTACCAAAACTTGCAAAACTATTATGTTTGTTTTGTTTTTAAAGTACATTGCAGCGACCAATTATGATCATTATAACAACGTCCAGCCTTTTAGTGATGGAAGACCCTAGACAAGTGTCTAGATAGAACCACCGGCGCACTTTAAGTCAGCTGGAAGACCTTCCCACATTAAGTCCTTCGCCCTGAATGGGACTCGAACCTACACCTTGAGAGGCTAAGCAGTCAGAGGAGTTACAAATCTGCGACTCTACTACTACGCCATGGACGCCCATACAACTATAATAAATATACACAAGTTACCAATAATATTTAAAGAGCAGGGCTTCTCTTGCAACTGATATAGGGTCCTTTCTCTAACTCTAAGCACTGATGATTCGATAGGTACATGTACCTACCCAGGCATTGAGTGCATTGTAGTACTTAGGTTTGCATCTCTACCTCATCTTTATCACACGGGTTCAGTCCGGTCCCCACTGCATAGCCTAGGGCGCCATGACAGTATCTACACAGACAAGGGCAGAGTCAGATGATTTCAGGTGTTCTTTTAAAGATGGTATCTGACAGTTTACCTATATTTTATGCATTTTATAACATCTTACCTATGGCGTATTTATGCATAATTCCTGCATTAACTTATACTACACTTTAGTTTAAGTAAAAGTCAACTGTAACATTATCTCAATTGTAAGATAGTAAAAATTGTGAAATATATCACTTTAAATGTCCATTTCTTCTATTCTATAACAGGAATGTCAGCTAAAAATAGATATTGACATTAGACCTGATTACCCAGATGATCATGTATCATATTCTCAATAGTCAGTAATCATATGGTTTTCTTAGTTTAAAAACAAGAAACAGTGCAGCATGGCTCAGTTTGGAAATAATTTTTTGTAATAATAAGTGGGGTGTTAGGTTTAGCTTTTCACAAGAATGAAGGGCACTAATAAACATAATTTCGCAGAATTTCTTCAGGACACAATTTATTTGGTTGCTTAACAGAGAAAAATTGTCCAAAATGTAGGAAACTACTTTTATTACACTGATCACTTTGGCAACATTCAGTTATAACTGATGAAGGGATTTGGGATTTGCCTGCATTGTTGCCGATACTGTGCAGCGACATTTCTATCATTATAGCACAGGGGCACTTGTGAGGTGCTCAGGGACTGAACTCGGCCGGTCCATTATAATGACACCTACGAGTCAGGCGTTATGCTGTCCCCTTAGCTCTGAGCATTAGGAGGGAAGCCACTACTACCAACTTTAAAGTATTTGGTTTGAGCCGGCTCGGGGTTTGAACCCGCTACCTCCTGATACACAAGCCAACGCTCTACCAGTTGAGCTATTGCGTCTGGTCCTGATGACAGTGTATATTCCCAAATCTTTCACTTATTGCATTATTTTAGGGGTAAAAGATGATTTGATATAACTGCCTGTATCTTCAGTATAGAAATTAATAGACAATATTAAAGACACACAAGGTTTATTTTGATCAGGAAAATAAAACTACTCACAAGGTATTTTTATTAATTCAAAAAAATAAAGAAAAAAGAAAAAGAAATTAGTTGGCTTTCAATATGGTTATTGGGGATCAGTGAACAAAACAGGCAAAACAATTAAGTTTAAAGTGAGCAGAGGACTTTCATCGATAAGACATAAATGAATAAAAACATCCATATGTAGTTTGTCATATGGCCAAAACCAAAGATAGAAAGAAAAGAGCCTTGCATAACTAACCTTGCATAACTAATTGACGTTACGCTAGCGAGTAGATCGCTCCGCCCACTGAGTCACGTGACCAGTAAGCGAAAAACCTTGGACATCTGGTAAACACAAATAGTTGACATGGCGGCCTGTTTACAAGACTTACCAGCTGATTTCGGAGAGCATTTTATGCCAAAACGATCGTCTCTTCGACAAAGAATACAGGCTAGACGATATGCCAATGAATTCTACATTCATTCAGTGCAGCTTTTTCGCAGATCTGCCTTAGAAATTGATGTTGATTCTAGTGTGTTTCGATCACTATCCCAGGCTTTAAGCAGCTACAATGTGTGTCCATTGATATATCCATACCACCATAAATTAATAACCTTAGCACCATATTTTAGTATATACTTTGGATATCTATATCTGTTCCATTTTTAAACCAGGATTTCAGGAGAGTGTTCATGTGTGTTAGCTGTCATCCGTAAGCTTAAGCTGACGGATTGGTTGACCGAGGGTCTGACTGACATTCCAAGCCAGCCAGCATGCACCTCAAAGCAGCAACAATGGGATAAGCCACGTGGGACAAAAATTCTCCCAAAGCCTGTGTCTGCAATAGTAGTGGCCAAGTCTAGCACTTTGGAGTTATTGCATGAATGTCTAAATATTGACAAAAGCTTGCGATATAGCATCTGCTTTTGGATGAGAGGTTGCAGGTTCGATCCATTGCTTGTCTAACAAAAGACTTCAAACGTTGGTACTGAATGTCAGTGACAGTATTTATGGACCAGCCAGGTTTAGTACATTGGCACCTCATACAATTTGTAAGAGCCCCTGTGCTTTAATGATAATGTTGCTGCACAGAACCACAAACATTGCTGGAAAATTCATAATATTGAACTAATTATATACATTGGTACATAAAGGTTAAAGAATTTTATAACCTTAACTTAAATTCTCTTTCTAATATCATTTATAGATATGATTTACAACACATTTAACATAATTCCAGGTTATATTTATAACTGGACAAATCACATATATGAAATGAATTTTGATGGGGTAATATATAAGAAATAAAAGTAATAAATTTTGTCATCTGTATTCAATGAAAGTAGTTAATATTATGAACAACAGATATTGCATATATTTGAAATCTTTTACCAATATGTATAGTATAACAATACAAAAATATGACAAGATCAGATTGTCAATAGAGATTTCGATTAAAATACTTTTTATTTAAATTGCATTGCTTAACATATATCACAGAGTAAACATGATTTAAACACATCACATTTGTTTCAGGAAAGTACTGGATAGTGACAAAGAACGGCTACAGTCAATGAACAATACACCACTAGGTTATCTGGCATGTACCATCAACAATAACAGAGACAGATGTTGGTCCTATAGATGTTAGCTGCACCCTTGCACATCAGGTAATACTGTGTTTTATATAACATATGCAGATTAATGAAGAGTATTATCTTGTATAAGTAGTGGCATGAAACCTGTTAAAAAACAGCAACAAAACCATATTTGGTTAACACAAGGAAAAAGGTTAAGTTCCATTTTATGGTCCACTATTTTGAACTTCTTTACTCGAGATATGGCTCGTTCAACATGCACTCGATGTTTAGCAATTTTTCTTGTCAAAGATACATCCGCTGCGGGCATTTGTTCAGAACAAGACGCAAAAGGTGGGATTATTAGTTCTAGACCAAGTGCCTCAATTTCAGGTTTAATTAAAAACCCTTTGTCAACCATAACATCGTCACCTTTTTCCAGACGCCCACAATCTATCAGTTCTTTCAACATATCCAGAAGTCCACACTGTTTGGTAATGTCATTATCAGAGATAGATCCAGAGTAGAGCATTGAAATAAAGGTAAATGACCCCCGTGGGTCTACTCCAACAAGCCCTTTTAATGTTGTGCAAGACTTGTAGTCACTGTACGTTTGGCTTTGTGTTCCCAAAGATGATGGTCGTTCGATCTTAATTTCGGTTCCATCCAAAATGATAATAGTTCTTGGAAAGTCTTCTCTGAATTGCTTCGGCATCATGTCAATTATTTTTGAGCGTGCTGGCCAAATAGGCACTTCACCAAAATGATAAAACATAAGGTTAATCCACTGTCTAAAAATAGCACCTGTGTCTTGTGATGACAAACTAAATAAATTTCCAAGGTGGTGAAATTGTAAGTTCAGTCGCAGTTTTATAAGTACTAGCAAAAATGGTCTTCCACTTACATCTTTGCTACACTACTTATTTTCTTTGTCATTTCAAATGGCAGTTCATTTTTATTTGGCAGAATTAATTGTAAGATGCAAAGGAACTGACTATAAACAAAACCAGTATAGTATTTGAAGTTCTTCTTGATTTTTGATTCATTTACATTTTTAACAGAAAACAGGGCTGGCTTTTGTTTTTCATCCAATTCCTTCTTTAGCAAAGCATTTTCCCTGAACAGCTCCTCATACTGAAGCACACCCTGGGCAACTTGTTTTTCAAGATTACAGACTATCTGTTTCAGGCTTTGGTTCTCAGCAGCAAGAGCTAATAGATCCATTGCATCAACTTCTGCAAAAGAGAAAAGTATTATATATTAAAGAGAAATAAAACAAAACGAAAAATACATACTTGTGTTATATTTCAGCTTCCACTCCTGCATCACGTTAATGAGCCATCATCAAGAGGTTTTGCCTGCCCTTCTGACTGGGTCTTTCCAGCCACACCAAATGTCAACAATCTAGACAAAGTGGACTTTACAAAACTGACAAATGTAATTGTAACGAAAGACCAATCCTTACATGTAGAAAAAAATACAAGGAAACAGGCAGGTTGTCAACTTTAGATAGAGGAGAGAAGGAAACGAATAACTTCTTCAAACTTTGGTAGAGTTATGAAGAGCAAGGCAGAAGTAACTTCGAAATTCATTGAGAACATCACAAAAGGCAAAGGCATAAAAACTACTGCTACAGATTATGGAACAACCAATGAGGTTGTTGCTGCTAACAAGTATCAGAAAAAGACAGGTTTTCATGTTCATGACTGTGGACTCATGATTAATCCACTATTTCCCTATATCGCTGCATCACCAGACAGAAGAGTTTGCACTCATAATGAGACCGGTATTATGGAAATAAAGTGCCCATTTTCTGTTATTTAGAGATGGAATCCACTTGAAGCAGACAGTAGTGCTACCTTCACTGTGTAAAGCATGTAGTGAACACCTGGCATGATACCACACCCAGTCACATTATTCTGACACTGGGCCAACCAGTCATGGATCTACCCTTAAAACTTGCTTGAGCATTAGCAAGGGAGTTCACCAGTACCATTTTAAATAACTTTTGTATGTAGGTGCTCGGGATTGAACCTGGGGCCTCCTGTACTTGGAATTGATAGTCTTCCAATTGCAAAACCATTGTAGGTGCTCTCAAATTGAGGCCACACATCTTACCCAATTGCTTGCAATTTATATATTTTTCGATATTATATTTTTTTTTAATAAAAAATAACTTGTTAATAAGATTTCTTCTACTAATGAAAATGAAATAAAAGTTATCTCTAGTCTGTGATTTTGGGTAAACTGTTAACTGTAATCAAAATTAGAAAAAAACTGGTGAAAACCGTTTGAAAAATGTCTGATTTAAAAACTCACTTGTCGTGGCTGTCTTCCTCTGTATACTTGAACATGACTGTTGGGGTGACCATCTCAAAGAAGAGCTGAAAACAACAAACAGAATTGCCTTTTATTTAAACCTTGAAAAAATCAATTTAAAAAAGAAAAATAATGTTTTACATTAGAAGTTTTCCTAGTCAAAAGAAACTTTTATGTACTGTATAACATTTCCAACAACTTTTAAAGCAATCTTCAAATTTGAAGAATTTCTACTTTATAAATATCGAGCAGCATGAACATACTGACCAGATTCAATGACAGATATTGTTCAAGTAAGATTGAATCTACAATTGGGAACAAAGATATTTTATCACTGTTTAAGTACAGTTTGTCTTCAGAGAAACTACAGTGATGGTTTCATGCTGGCTATTTCACATCGTACATTCATTTATTTGTATTTTATAAAGTTTGTTAGTTTTGAAATTAAATATATTTGCAATACAATTATGGTCGTTATGTGACTCTCAATACTAACTGGTGGAGGTACAACTCAGGCTAAGGTTTGTGAAGAATGATCAATGAAAAACATCATTGCTCTTCCTTGGACTCTTACTATTGTACCTTTATTTTACTGAAGAAAGAACCATACTTTTTTATCATATCAGCATTGACTTAAAGAAGATTTCTCAAAATTAATGATTATTATTTTTAAATAACTTTTCATCAATTTGTTATGAATTCTGTCAGCTTATATTAAGTTTTCAGAGACATTTATTTACAAAAACTAAGCCAGCACAAAAAAAAGACAAAATGATTGCTCTCTCTTGGACTCTTACTATTGTACCTTAACTATTTTAACCGTCTTCACGAAAGAATTAAAAAAAAACTGGACCTTTGGTCCATCACGCTGGCAATATCAAATGAACTGGACCAAATTTAACTGAACCAGTATAATTTTGGCATTTTGACACAGAAAATAAGCTAACCAAGGTGTTATGCAGTGGGTGGTTTCAGAAAGGATGTAATACATTGTTTAGCATAGTTTAGTATATATGTTATACCAATAACTCAGAATTTAGAAAATGATGTGGCTGAAAATTCTGATGAACTAATGGTTCATTTTACCTATAAAATTTAATGGACCGACACAGATTTTGGTGGACTTAGGATTTTTATACCCAGAATTAATGATTATTATTTTCCAGCAATTTGTCTTGAATTCTGTCAGCTTGTATAAAGTTTGTAGAGATAATTATTTATGAAAACTGAGCCAGTACAAAGTCAGGGCCAGTAAGACTAAGAAAACGATAGAGTCAAAATAGAAATAAGGTGATTTCATTGGCTAATGAAACAAAACACACCTGTTATGAGCTTGAGCAAATACAACAAGTTCTCAGTCATATATCTGGACTAATATGAAATCACCCCAAAATAACAATATATCATTATACTTACAAGAGCATCAATGGCCTTGTGAATAAGCTCACTGAAGGGGGATTGGTCGGTCATCATCTTTGTTCACTGTCTTACTCTGTATAAAATAAGTAAAAGTAAATTAAGATTTTGTATTATTATTATCAATATTTTGTCGTTTTGTGTAGATACTATATACATCACACAGACAATAGTTTGGCGATGTCTAGCCTTTGCTTGTTTGTTTACTGGGTTTATCGTCCTACCAACGCTATTTCAGTTATTTGGAGATGGTGTCCACTTGAAGCAGATATAGTGCTGTCTTTACTGTGCATACATGTAGCATGCAGTGAACACCTGGCATAATACCACACCCAGTCACATTAACCTGACATTGGGCCAACCAGTCGTGGAATTACCATTATATTTGCTTGAGCGTTAGCAAGGGAGCTATACCACTACCATTTTTTATGACTTTGGTATGTCACGGCCTGGGATCAAACCTGGGGCCTCCCGTACCTGGAGCCGAAACTCTACAGATTACGCTACCAGGTCTGGTTTACTATGAAAGCTATAGTTGAGAAATCGATATAGGACAAATGGATGTACAGACAGATACAGACAGTTCAATAGCAATTTGCTCTTGACCCTGGTGGCAGGAAAATAGAACAAAATGTATCCAAAGTATCTACTTAGTTTCATATCTTTTAAGTGTGTACCTGAAATGTACAAACTGATATTTCAACACTGCCCCCACAGACACTGATTTTCATAAAAGCATATTTCGAATTTTAAGAAAATATATTTGTTAAACTTAAATATTCAAATGGGGCGTTAATTATAATATTTCATAATTTAAATTCACACATTTATTTGGGTTTTTTTGTGTGTTTTTTGCTGAATTAACTATTTGGACAAGAAATGTTTTGTTCTGAAAAAAAAGATAAAAGTAATGAATTGAATTTCTTAATAAACTATCAACTTGTGACTTAAAACATACTGAAAAAAATAATTAAAAAATGTTTTTAACAAGATGTTTTTTTGGTAATCTATTTCTGATATTATTAAAAGAAAACAAAGCCACCTTGTTCACAACTGTTAATTTTTTTCTGATGAAAAAATGCTTGATGGACACATTTTTATCTGTTTCTTCCTTCTATAGGTAATTTTCAAAAAAAAGAAATATACTATTAAATGGAAATTGTCTCCCTTGTTAGATAATATCCAAGGTAGTCCAAATAGTAGGAAGGTCTTTTTAGTTGCATTTTTTGTAGCAACATTTCTATCATTATAGCACAGGGGCACTTAAGAGGTGCCCAAGGACTAAACCCAACCGGTCCATTATACTAACACTGAAGAGTCAGGCGTAATGCTGTCCACTTAGCCCCGAGCGTTAAGAGGGAAGCCACCTCAATTATGTACTAGCAACTTCAAAGTCTTTGGTTTGACCTGGCCGGGGTTTGAACCCATGCACGACCTCCAGATCAGCAATTGGATTTCTTGAATTATATTGCCTTTTCTTTTGCCTTTTCTTTTGCAGATGGTGCATGTAAAAATGGTGCAATGTCTTACTTTTGATTACTTTTAATTTAAGCTTTAAATCCATTGAAATACTTATAGAGATATGTTATTTAAACAAGAAAATGAAGCTGTTTGTTGATGACTCTTAACCTAGGTATCACAAGAAAGGCATAAAATTAAACTCTCCAAAGTACAAGCACAAAAACCGAGTAAGCCAAATAAAAGAACCTTCTTGCATTTAGGGATTATTCAGTGGAGACTATCCATTGACATCTCTCATTGGTAAATAAATGATATATTTATAAGGCATGCCTGTATAAATATATGGATAACTATTAAACTTTATTGCATAGAGCATACGGCACAATTAAAGGATATTGAAAACAAAGAAGAAGCATACTGCTTGTATAGTATATGGTAGATTGTTATCTTTTTTTAAGGAAAAAACAAGCACATGACTTGTATAAACATCTTCTATAGCTTTATAATGTAACCTGTACATTAAAGGTGGCATCCGACACTTTGTCTAAATCAAATACATGTAACAATATCTTACCACTGCTTTAGGGAATTTGGTCATAATTTCGGCATCAACTCATATTCTAATTTAAATAAAGATTATTTTAAACTCT
Organism: Sinonovacula constricta; assembly: GCA_007844125.1. NCBI lineage: Eukaryota > Metazoa > Mollusca > Bivalvia > Cardiida > Solecurtidae > Sinonovacula > Sinonovacula constricta. Next base: position 26,543,341 of record CM017562.1, read on the forward strand.
AAAAATATTGTTAGACAGTACAACGTGTGAAAAAATCCCTTGAAATGTTCATTTTTTTAAATCTATAAATAAGAACAATACAATGGGTCAATGCAAAACTGTTGTAACTTACTTTTTCAAAACTTTCCAGGAAACAAAAAAAACACCTTTTGCTGTCTATATTTAGGTAAAACTGTATGAAATAGTATATTTAAGTTTTTTATACATTTTTCAGTTATATAAAAGACACTTATGATAAAGTTCATGAAAAAAAGGTATTGATAAAAAATTAACATACAACAGTTTTCCCTCTGAAATGTTAATACATTTTCAGCAAGTTTTAATGAAAAACTGTTGTAACTCAAATTACGACAGTTTTCCCATTAAGATTTTCATTATGAATACAAATTTTCTAGGCAAAACTGTCGTATCTTTTAAGTTTTACTTTTATTTAGATAAAAAAGAAAGAGGAAACTTATTCGGTTTTTCTTTTATGTAATTTTCTGTCTTTGTTTCATAGTACTTATGAGAAATTTCATAATTGTCTTTCATCAAGGGAAAATGATGCATTATCTTAGTTTTTAACTTTTTTTGCCTTTTAACTTTTTGGTCATTATTGTTTTGTTTTTTGCTAGATATTTTTTTATTTAATAAACTTAAATGTTGAAGAAGTTCTTTTGCCAATTTTAAACACTAACACTATAATCTTAAGTGGCATACCTCTAAAACATTATCTTTAAGCATAACTATTTTAGCACTCTAATACATTAGTCAAACACAAAGATTTGATTATCATCATGATTATCATTTTTGGACATCATGTTGTTCATTGGTGTTACCCTATTTAGTATATAAATCAGACAATGCCAACTTTGATAAGAAAGTTTGAAGAAAATCCTTCAATTTGTATAGGATTTATAGAGCGGACACGATAATGAAGACGAACAGACGGACGGACGGACGGACGCGACAAAGGGAATCCATTATAGCCCCCCACACATTTTGTGGTGGGGGTATAATTATTTCAAATAATCATGAATTAATATGAAATAATCATTGTCATCAGTTCATCCTCATAATTGTAAACATAAAAATCATTATTTATAATCATTCACATATTCGGTTTATCATCATAACTCTTATCAGCATAATGATCTTTATCAACTCTTTATATACAGTATTAAGTTCAGCATTATAACACTATTCATTAATATCATCAATAACAACCATTCAAATTATTAAGTTAATCATATTTATAATCAGTAAAATCATCATTGGCAATCATCTGCAGTCATTCATCACCATAATAAAAAGGTCATTTACAGCCATGCACATTTTTACATCATCATCATAATCCTGAACACAATATATTATTATAGTGATCTCTGCTTAAAATAATATTCAACATCAGTGCAGATTACTCAGATGTCGCGATATAACACAATCTCAAAATTAAGTTGGCACATGGTTTTCTTAGTTTAAAAATAGCTAGCTCTGCAGCGTGGCTCGGATAGGAAATACCTCTTTGCAATGAGAGTCGAGATGTATGCTTTATTTGTCACACAGATATATGGCATAAGTGAACAGCATTTTTCAGGATCTTTTCAATTTACAGTGACTTAGTTATTTATGGATAAAATATCAGTCCAAACTGATACCGATACCACCTATAAGAACTATTGAATGTCATATGAAATTGATAACTATTTTAAACTTATGACCAACCATCTTTTCTCTAAAAAAAACATGACTAATTTTATTTTTGACCAGGGTTGTTATTTCCATCTTACAATGAAAAAAATAATATAGAACAACTTAATTAAGGCATCACAGACTGCATATACACTCATGTTTATATGATACAATAATACAGCATTTTGAAGAAGCTGCTATATTGTTATATTTCCATGTCAATATTATATGTATATGTATTTTATATTTACACACATCAATCTCAAACCAAGCAGGTTATTTTATTTGCTTCCAGCATAGTATGTATAACACAATCTGACATACACAAAATAATTGTCACCATGTAGAACAATTAACGTTTACCAGAAATCAGACAATGTTATCCATTCCAACAATAAAGGGAAACTATTTTTGGATTTTTCAACTTTTACTAAAACCTGTAAAAAGAAAATAATTTGACATATAAATAGGTAGGCAGAGGGCAAAAACTTAACTTTCAACCAAAACAGAAAATATCAAACCTTTTTGCAACGCGTTAAACTTTCACCATTTACCTAAACACACAATATTTGCATTCAAAGGCCAAATAAATGTCCTGCTAATGTTTTATTTTAAAAGAAATACAAAAAAAATCAAAACTGCTGAGAAGTATAATTATTATCTTTCAATAAATCATTTTTCATATATTTTGTAAAAACTTCAAAAAGTTTACCCAGCCAACTTTAAAGTTGTAACCCATTGTCATTGGGCATTTTTATGGACAAGATGCATTTAATTATAAGAAAATATACATTTTTCATTATTGCTTACATGGAAAATAGACACACAAATATTGTCATCCATGTTAACATTTTTATAAAAGACTTAAATAATGGACCTTATGCATAAAAATGATTTTTAGATAAAATATCAAAAAGGTATGTTCATTTTGTATAGTTTCAACACAAAATATAAACCTTTTTTATGAAAAGCAGTTCAATTAGCAGCCTTTAGCAAAACTTTTAATTTAATGATTTTCCCATAAAATATTTGTGCACATGTTGAATGTTATTGACTGTGTATCACATTTTAGCCCCATTAAAAGTTCACCCACAATATACTCACCATTCTTTCATGCTGATTTCAAGCCTGTTATATGTGTAGCAGGATATAAGCATTTTGGAGAATAATCAGCATCTACAGATCTATTTGTTTTGTTTTTTAAAATACATTGCAGCGACCATTTATACTCATTATAGCAATGCCCAGCTTTTTGGTTGAGGAAGACCCCAGACACATGTCCAGGTAGAACCACTGGCACACCGCAAGTCAGCTGGAAGACCTTCTCACATTAAGTCCTTTGCCCTGAACAGGACTTAAACCCATGCAGTGTGAGGCTTAGCAGTCAGGAGTTACAAATCTGTGACTCTACCACTACGCCTTGGGCACCCATACAGATCTACCTTCCTGTTTTAACTATGCCTAGTGCTCTAGAAACGTCAAGCCCTGTTTTCAATGTATGATTTTTCCACACATAGCAGTCACTTGTTCCGGATTGTGTTTTTGTTTTTTTTTGTTACATTGTACCGACACAATTATGGTCATTTTGGCAACGTCCAGCTAATTATTGGTGGATAAAAACCCCAGACTTATGCCTGGGTAGAACCACCGGCGCACCGCACGTTAGCTGGAAAACTCCCCATATGAAAGTTCTCGCCCTGACCGGGACCCAAAACCACACAGTGAGGGACTGAGGAGTCTTAATTTTGACTCAGATAAATGCAAACATGCAACTCACTTTTCCTGTAGACTTGAGGTCAAGGTCACAGCCAAACAGTAACAGATGAATGTGTGACCATTCAAAACAGATCAAGGCTGTCGACTTAAAAGTGTCACTTTAGTTTAAAACATCTTAAAACTACCAGGTAGAATGCTGACTTTCAATTTGTCACTAAAATTCTCAAACCAGTTTTAAGTAGTTGTTGAAGTAAACTGCAATTCTAAAAATTCTTATAAACTGTTTTTTAGACAAATACAGACGTGGCAAAACAGCATGGTAAATGGGCCTGGCACTGTTAGAATAGAGCTTAAGTTTTTTTCTTTGTTCTCTTGTTTTTTGTTACATCGCACTGACACAATTAATGTCATATCGGCAACATCCAATTATTGGTGTAGGATGACCCCAGACTTATATCTGGGAACCCGCCGCCCCTCCCTCCCCACTCATACCTGTGCGTAACTTCTCAAACGGCCCAGATACACGCCTGGCATTTAGCGAGATCTGTTCAGGTAACAATGGTTTATTATGATGTTTAATGAAAATATTTTTGGTCCAAACTGTTGGATACCACCTTAAAGTACTATTGCTAAACATGGTGCTTCCTACAGCTGCAGATCACTTAATTATAAAAAAACTCCCAACTTAGTAATATTTCTACCCTTTTCTCTTTCTTTGCAACTTGATACATAATTCTTTAACCACGGGTTATTTCTAGAAATGGAGTAGGGAAAACATCTTTCGATAAAATAATTCTTCCTGTTCCTTTTAGCAAAGGCAGACAAACACCCTCCTGTAATGTTTTCAATGTGGATAAATTATCTCCTGTAAATTTTCCACCTTTTGCAAGAATGTTTATTTGGTTTGCACATTAAGTCTCATAAATGCATTGATAATAGCATCTGATTTTTTTCTGATAGAATTCCAACTTCAAGATATATATAACAGTAATTAATTTATGGGAGTGATTTTGTCCGCCTAGGCTAAAATGAATGGAAGGTATTTTGTCTGGGAGATATTTTGTCCTAAAAATGTAGAACTATTCCACTGCTTGTGTTTTTACTTTCTATGTCTGAATCAATTTCAAGGCTGGGACCTCAATATATTTTCACACACAAAAAAATCTTATTTAAAACAACACAATTCTTGTTAGCACCTTTTAACCATTTTGTCATGACCTGAAAAAAATATCTTCAGGTACACTGTTGGAATGCAAGGTGACAAACAATTGGACACCTCGGCTATTAGCGTCTGCATCAAAGCATCACAGCAGAGGAGTGGTGATGAAGCTCGTTTGTGCGGCAGTGAACAGCGAATGCATACAGGAGGTGTTGTACACGTGCCAGGTGGCCTCAGGGGTCTGGCTAGCAACAGTGGACCAAGTGGCTTTAATTACTGCTCGGGCAGCTAAGTATAACTAATACAGCCCTAGATACCAGTGATTATTTCTACACGGTCTACAAAATGTGTTATTGCTCAATATGGTTGAGAAAAAATGTATGACCGGGCTGACTTGGGGGGGCCATGGCCCCCCTCCCCTCCCATCCAATATTCATGACCCCAAAACCCTCGCAGGAGTTCATTTATACACCTGACTGGAAAATAAATGATTGTATCTAAAAAAATAAATATTTATATTTGCTTGTCTGTTTGTTTGTTGGGTTTATCCTTCCACCAATAGTATTTCAGTTATCTGGAGACGGTGTCCACTTGAAGCAGATATAGTGCTCCCTTCACTGTGTATAGCATGCCGTGAACAACTGGCATGATACCACACTCAGTCACATTATCCTGACACCGGGCCAACCAGTCATGGAACTACCCTTATATTTGCTGGAGCGTTAGCGAGGGAGCTATACCACTACCATTTTTAACGACTTTGTTATGTCGCGACCCAGGATCGAACCCGGGGCCTCTCGTACCTGGAGCCGATGCTCTACGGATTGAGCTTCCAGGTCCGGTTTACCCTTAATGTGTTATTTTGTTCTTAATAATCCTTTTTTATATCCACTTTTAGTGGAAAAAAAAGTGCCAGCTCTAATCAGGAGTAGAAAACATTTCATTGCTGAAAATTTTAAGAAATAATTTCATAGAGGTATAATGCCTTTAAACAAAGAACAGTCATAATCTTCCCACCAAGTTGGGGTTCAGCCAATCAGGGAACAGGTTTACTAGGAATGTTTAAATTTTAAAGAGATTTCACCCCACCACGTGTCATGTGGGTTTGAAACTTTAGTTATTGGTGATTTGGATATGATATCGGTTTGATATTGCATTACTTAAGTTTATGTAGGTGTTATTTAATGTAATTTGTGTCTTCTAAATAATTAAAGAGCAAGTTTTTATTAATTCTGCTTTGTTGGGAGGTGGGGAAGTTTTATTTTCTTCACCTAGGTAGCCAGTTCTGAGTCTGAGTCTAGTAAAAATTTAATCATAGCCTATATAATGGTGAATCTTGACCTTGGAGTTTCAGTCTCCTTATTCATAATAGTTTTTTTGTTTAAATTCTTTAAATTGGTCATCTGCTTTCTGTTTAAAATGGCTTAAGATAAAGCTGTACGTTTCTTTGATACTCAGTCCAATTTTTAGCCGGGGGCCATTAAAGGAGGCCTTTTTCGCTTTTTTGTCAGCATTTTTATTGCCTACAATTCCTACATGACTTGGTATCCAAACAAGACCTATTTCTGTTCTAAAGTGTTTTTTTTGTCATGGCAATAGACTTATATATTTGATTATTTCTGTCAGTTCGTTCCTTTAACTTATTGAAGAACTGGTAATGCCCTAATCGAGTTGGTATGTAAGTCTATACTCCTCTCCAGGAGCCTCTTTACCGCATGTACTTAGCTCAGTGATGAAGAATGGTTGGTTCTTGTATAGAGAGTCATGGTTATGTTTCTTTTTGATAATTTTACTTATTTTACTGAGAACTGTTCTTTTTTCATAATGAATTCGGGTGAGTATCCATCACTGCTGCCAAATTTGGAGTAATTATCAACTAATACTTCGCTTTATCTACCGGATTGACTATCGTTTTATTATCAATGATGAACATTAGATTGTGTTGTGGGCTGTGATTCTTTTTATAAAATCTCATAATTCTTAACTGGATGACCTATATGTGATGTAGGTACAGAATGTTACCCAACTATTTGTAGCGGCCAAGATCGCCCACTGGCTGATAAGCCCCGCGCGGCTAAGCCCACCCATTGGCTGATATGCCCCGCCTCTCTAATCATATAAGATTATTGTATGCATGTATTGAAGGGTAGTTGTTGGAGAATGTATGTGTGAGCATCTGAATAAAAGTGTAAACCATCCTTCGGGTCTTGTATTACCATCCCTTATGGGTCTGTATATAAACAACAACAACATTACACTATTATTGTGGGCTTCCTTTTAGATTGCGCTCGCCTTTCTCCTAGCTTTATGCCATAGATTGAGTTTAATTCTCTAGATTTTTTGTCACTCATATAATTCTTTCTACAATTTTTTCCCTTTTTTAGCTGCCGCTGTACATGTAATGTTCCTCCATGGGACCGATTTGTTAGGTTTATTATGATTGTTTGTGTGTTGTGGTATGGAATCATTTAGAATGGATGTGAATTTTGTGTATATTTCATTAAATTTTGTATTAACATCAGTTTCTGTAATATTGTTTAACTGTTTTAAACATTTGTTACTAAAGTTATTCCAGTTTTCATTAGATGCCTGTCGGTCATTTATTACTCCCATATACGCTAATAGATAGAATATTCAGCTGTATCAAATTACACAGAACTAAGGACATGGCTGATGAACAGAGGACCTTACGGTTCCAGAACTGTAACTCCTCTGACTCGAGGACACCTACATGTAACAGTCTGGGTTCAAGTCCCTGCTAGAGAGAAGAGGTCTTTCAGCACACCAGTAGTTGTGTAAAGATGAGAGCCTTTCTCCACCAAAAATATCTGGACATCTTTTTTATGACTATAATTATGTTGCTGCTATAAAAAAAAGGGCTCTCTCCCCTGTAGACTGTAGTGTGGTAGACCAGGTGGGGTGGCAGCTCTCAGGTAGATCACAGGTGGCCGGGAGTAGAGCACCTCAAACCCCTCTGTCACATACTTAGGGTACTTCTGGTACTTCTAATTCATCTAAATATTAAATAACATGACTGAGGTAAAAGAAGCAACAAATTTCTGTTTTATGGACTTCTCCTTCTGTATAAAAATACATAAGCACATGTAAGTCAGATGTTAAAATGATAATTTTTAAGTCATATTTAAGATGGCGTTAATACATTTGTTTTTATTAATGTTTAGTTTTTGGTCTCATGCCTAAGTAAATCAAATTAATTTTACAAACAACACCTATAATAACCTTAAAGAGACCAGGCCATTTAAATAATATCTGTCATTACCTAAACATCTTGGCGAGCCAGAGTTGACAATCTGTTGTGATCTTGGATGTGAAGTGATGCAGATGGTCATCATTGAGACATGATACATATGCTGCCAGACTGTGGGCGGTCACTGCAGTGCGGCCATGGTCATCTAGCTTCTGAATCTGGACATGTCTTGAGTGGAATATGTAAGAAGTTATATTTACAGATATCTTTGAACATGTGTTTATATAGTCGACTAAAAAACTTTATCTTCCTCTGTTATCTCCCTTGACTGCCTACTTCTTGGGTAAAACCAAAACTGGGATAGTATCTTTTTTAAGCAATGTGCAGTAAATTGTCTTTTTAATGACTAATATACGAAGTTACCATAAAACAAAGGAATCATTTATAAGAGGTGGAATTATTAACTATTTGAACCAATTATTGTAAAACTTAAAACATTTTAAATAGAATCAACCAGTTAGTCCAGTTTTACAAAAAGAACTCACTGGATAGTATCACTCATTTAAACTGCAAGTTTTGGGTTTAGATACATCACTTCTACACAATTAAGATCATGATGGTGATGCCCTGCTAGTATTGGATGAAGAAGTCCCCTAGTTAAATGTCTGAGTATAACCATTAGTGTTCTGCAAGTTAACTGAAAGATCTCCCTGCTTCAGAGTTTTTGGTCCGTATTCACCAACCATTCTTAAGCCTTAGCCATGACTTAAGCCCAAGTCACAATTTTCATACCAACAAAAATAAGCTCATTTATAAAGTTTCAATGTGATTTTAAGCTGAAAGAAGCGAAGTGAATGAAGATATTGTGGATTGAAAGCATAACTTGAGCATACTTAAGAATAGCTGGTGAATATGAGTCTTTATTACATCTAGGACTCAAACTGCTGAAGGGGCTGAGGAGTTACAAGTCGGTGACTCTAACCAGTTGGGCTTGGGCTCCCCTCTATTTATTTTTTTTAAATCCATATTGAGCGACCAATTATGATCATTATAGCGATGTCCAGCTATTTGGTGGAGAAAGACCCCAGACAAATGTCTGGAAAGAACCACCGGCACACTGCAATTCAGCTGGAAGACCTTTCCACAATAAGTCCTTCGCCCCGAACGGGACTCGCACCCATGCAGCAGGCAGAGGGTTTGCAAATCAATGACTCTACCACTACGTCAAGGGTGCCCATATTCCCCTCTTTAAGAGTTACATTAAACACACAATCTACACATTATAACAAACACTACTTACTTGCTGGGATCCTTAACTTTGACCTCCTCTTTCTTCTTCTCCTCTCCTCCTCCTCCTCACCAGGTTTCTTGAACAGCTCCATGAAGTTCATGCCTGGTGTCTCCTCCTTCTCCTCCTCCATCTCAACATCATCCTCGATCTCATACAGAATCATGTAACTGGGTCTTGATCTCCCTGCCACTGGAGAACAGAGATAAACCAGGTGTTACAAAAACCTACTTACATAGCTTCATGTACCAGATAAGCAAATATTTTAAAAAGGAAACTGGAGTTAATAATGCACTAAAAGAGCAGCCTCTGAAAGAAATATAGCCTGCAAATATGCCAATATAATTCACTATCATAAAAGCCGATCTTATCTTATGAATCTATAATAAATAACATACTTATATAATTATCCTACATATCAAGGGATACATCAACAAACCAGCCCTCCTTCTTACCTATCATCCTTGATCTCATACAGAATCATGTCCTCCACCTATCTTTAGATTCTCAATAATATGTATGAATATTCATGTTGGCTCATTTATATAATAAATCATTTTAAATCTAAATTTAGTGTTCGCCTCCACTTAAGGAATGGTATAAAAATTATTCTTCAACGTTATGGCTGTATGTAGCTATAAGCAGACTTCTAACCAAATTGGGCATTAAGATTGAATGAGCAAAATCAAAATGAAAATTTTAAAAAATCATAAAAAATCACCAAATGAACCTAATTATATGAAACTTAGACCAACATGTATTACACTAGTAGGGGTATCTATATATCTTAAGAAACTGTTGAGTTTGTTTGAAAATTGCTTTTAAATAAAAAGAATTTAATAAACTTTTCAAAGATGAAGTTTTGTTTTAGATTCTCATTAAGATATGTGATTCATGCTGGCTGATTTGCATAATAATTTATTTCAAATCTAAGTTTAGTGATAACCTCCCCTTAAGGAATGATACACAAAGTATTCTTTAAAGTTATGCTTAGTTATAACCAGACTTCTAGCCAAATTATGCAATAAGATTGAAAATGGAAAATTTGATTGAAAATAAATAAAATGGACCAAATCATATGAAACTTAGCCCAGTGCTCCAGATAAGGTTTTGTAAAATTCTTAAAATAACTACCAGTTTCCAGACAAAAATTCTTAACAGGAAAATTAATTAGTATTGTAAATACTAGCTCTGAAGATTTAATTATTAAACATTAAAATAGAAGTTTTTAAAAAGGGAAGCCATGATGTTTAGATATAAACAGTTGTAGGGTTTTCAGTTTATATTGGAAAATTCATTGCACATGTAAATAAAGTTGAATTGTAAACCAGTCACATTAATGACGTTGTCATTGACTTATAACTATGTCATAGTAAGCAGGGAAATAGACAAAGTTTAGCTATGCCTACTGCTTATTTCCCCTAGATAATGATCGCTTTATGTATAAATGGAGAGAAGAATAAATAAGATTTAGTCGGATTGTGAAATTCTTTATAGCTTTTCTTATTTTGTTTTTATACGACTGTAATTATCTGGAGCTCTGATAGTCCTTAAATTAACCAAGCTAATATAGTCTGTTAAATGGCCTTTAACCATGTAATAAATTGTATAGTCCTCAATGTACTTCTTAAATGTTTTCTAAGCATTTCAGAGCTTTTTTAAAATAAAATCTTTTGTAGCCCATTTATTATACCTGTCTAGTTTCATCTGATTTTCAGGATTAAAAAAACATTTTAAGACAAAATTTGAGAGTTTTAATTTTTAATTTGATTTTTAAATACAAATACAAATATATAAATATATAGATATATATATAAAAATATATATAAATATATAAAAATAATTACAAAGTAGTTTAATATTCCTTTAGTTCATAGTATCTTGGTTGTACAGAGTTTTTAAAGCCTTTCAATCTACCTGAATAGTTTTGTCTGCTTTTTAGTGCATGAATTATTAAATTATTTCTATTGTACCTTATTTATATTTTATACTACAAAATTTAAATTCTCTAACCATCCCTGGCAAGTTGTATCTGCTCTTTCATGCAACAGAATGTTTTTTTTTCAATGCATGCTTAGTTTTGCCTGACTTGAAGAACATTTTTAGATAATGTTTAAAACTCTTATGTTGTAAAATAAATAAATTGAATCAGGTATCATTTTGTATGCTTGTTTGATAATAATAAATATATCCTGTTGTGTTTTAGGTATGTTTTCTTTATGGCATTTACTGCTATTGTCTTCTAATTTTTTTCAGAAAAAAATATTTTTAAATTGTTTTAATGTTGCTTACTTGGTTTGTTTTTTAATGGCTGTAATGACAAAAAATAGTTATTTTATGAGTAAACATAGTTTTGCAGTTTTAAGATTTAAAGCCTTTTACAGACACCTGCATGCTTATCTGCTTTTATCTTTTTAAAACAACTGTAAACAAGTAGGACCATGGCATCTTTTTTTATTTTTTTAAATGTCTCGGTCACAGTTATTACTGCATAAGGACATGAGGCGTAGAACCTCATTACTTGCACTTTTGCATAGTTCAGACCTATACTTTACTTTTGGGCTTCAAATGGCTTACAATAGAAAAGTAAATTAATTTAAAACTATAGCAATGGTTTTTATTCTCCCTATCTAAATTAAATGCAATCATTGAAAGATAACATTTTCACATAATTGTAATCTAGTGATAGGATGTATAATTTAAATCAACCTCTTTAGTCTCTTTTGGTTTCAATTTATTCAAATATTATTATGATTATTTTCTGTTATTTTTTGTGTGCTTTATATAACTTTTAACTTTTTTATGTGTGAGGCCAGTTTTGTCTACTATTTCCAGAAAATGTGTTTTGTTGTATTGTTAAATTACACACACACTTCACTGTCCTTGTTTATGACTTAATTCCTGGCGGTTTAAGCCTGACAATCAGTGCATAATTTTTGCACTGTCCAGATAATAATCTGTTAAATTGTTTGAAAGTTACTTTTGGCATTGTTTTGGCTTGTACCTAAATTTCAGAATAGTTTGTTGAAATTTTGTACAATTTAAAATTCTGAATAAAAGTAGACCAACCTGGCCAAATGTAAAAAAAAATTTAATATCAGTATTTAAAATCACTAAAAGCCAGACAAATCAGGCCTTATGTATAAAAATACTTAAATATCAGTATTTAAAATCACTAAACAGCAAACAAACCTGGTCTAATATATTAAAATACATTAATATCAGTATTTAAACAGCAGACAAACCTGGCCTAATATATTAAAATACTTTAATATCAGTATCTAAACACACTAAAAACAGACACATTTGGCATTATGTATTAAAATACTTTAATTCAAGTATTTAAAATCACTCAAAAGAAGACAAACATGGCCCGATGTATTAAAATACTTTAATACAAGTATTTAAAATCACTCAAAAGAAGACAAACCTGGCCCGATGTATTTAAATACTTTAATATCAGAATTTCAAATCTTTATTAAACACTAATAAGCAGACAAACTTAGTCTTACAAATAACAATACTTTAGTATCAATACGTTAAAGACAAAGCACGGTATTATACATTAAACTACTTAAAAATATTTTAAAATGTACTAAAAAAGCAGACAAAGCTGGTCGTGTAAATTAAAACATTTTAAAATTTATAATTTAAAAGGTTCTTTATACAAACAAACCGTGTCATAAATATTTTGTTTTTGGTGTTTTTATATATATCGAAGAACCCTTATAAGCAGACAACCCTGGTTGTATACAATAAAGAACTTTTTATATTAAAAAGCAAACAAACTTTGACATATAAATAAAACTTTAAGATCATAATTTTGAAAAGCAGACAAACAGAGTCATATTGATTAATCAACTTTAATATTTATTTTTTAAATTATCATAAAACACAGGCAAAACTGGCCATTGACTAATTGACTTTAAAATTTATATTTTAAATTGTAATAAAAGCAGACAAACTGGCAAGTTACACTAAACAACTTTAAAATATTTTAAATTGCACCAAAAAGCAACAACAAAAACAATAAGCATATACATTAAAAGAATTTAAACTTTTCAGTTAGCAATGTTCTAAAGAAGCAGACAAATAATTACACATGTAGATGGATTACATTCAGCTTTACACGCGGAATAAGTCAACAACCAAAGTTTAAGTGAAATAAAAACCATAAAAAAACTACACCAAGCAATTTATTTTACAAAATTTCAACAGTTTTTAATTTTAATCCAGTTTGTAAGCTATAATACCACCAAAATAAGATATAAAAGTGCTAACCTATTCAGGAGTAAGAAAAAGAAAGCCGTACACGATTTGTTTACTTTTTTGGTACATTCAAATGGTTGCAATCAAGTGTCAACATCACAGAATACGGGACCCCATAAAAATTTGCGTCCCAGCATGCTTTTAAAATGTATTATATGAAGAAACAGATCACTTACATAAGTATCGAAGTCTGTGTGAGGAGGTCGTGTTAAAAATATTTTTTAAACTATCGCTTTGAAGTCTCGATTCAACAACCAAACATCCACCACCAGCCATTTTGTTTTCCTTCTAGTAAACTCTATCAAAATTACCTGTGTCACAATAACATCACGTGCAAATCGTGTGTACTGAGTACGGTCTAAAGGCTTGGTGAGTGGTGGTGATTTTTACCTGTCCTACCTGGTGTGTTGTATTTCATTATGTAGATGTTAACACCTCGGGATCTACATTGTTGTGACCGTGGTCTAAGGGGCTTTATAATTTAGAAAGTGGGGTGAAGTAAAATTATGCATTAAGATTGAAAAGCAAAATTTGGATGAAAATACATTTTTAAAAAATCGTAAAGAAAATCGCAAAATCAACCAAATCATATGAAACTTAGACCAACATGTGTTAGACAAGTTAAGGCATGTATATAACTGAAAAAACAACTGAGTTTGTTTGAAAATTGCTTTTAAATGACAAGAATCTAATCAACTTTTCAAAAATAAAGTCTATTTTAAGATTCTCATTAAAATTTATAAATATTCATAAGTTCTAATTTGCGGTAGAAAGACAATATGTAGTTCAATCACTCAATGGTAAGCACTAGATAGCAGACAATGGCCTGATTTCACCAAAAGTTGACAGATACATTTAACGTAAAAACTCTACATTTTGAGGGAAATGTGTATACTTTTTGTGGTTGAATAACTATGAAATCACATACTGTACATATATTTCTTGCAGTTTTGCTTTTAAAATGCACATAATCCAACTTAATTAAGAAAAATACAAGGCATTACTCCAGTTCAGTAAAATTATTGCTGGGTAGCTTTAAAACATAGTCTTCATTTTAGTTCATTTTTAAAATATAAATTTAATTATATAACATCTAAGGTATACGTTTAATTTTGGCTGCCTTTTTAGATTTTGTTTAAAATATATATTACATTGTAGAGACCTTAATGAACCTGGATTAATTTGTCTGATTTTTTAATATATTTATATAAATTTATAGCCCTTAAATTCACACGTTTTGTCTGCTTTTAGTGTATTTTTAAATATAAACTTTAAAGCCCTTAAATTAACCTGGCTAATATTGTCTGTAAAATGACCTTTAACCATATAATACATTGTATAGTCCTCAATGTATCTAGCTAGTTTTGTAAGCTTTTTAGAGCTTTTTTAAAATAATTTTGTTGTAGCTCATTTATTATACCTGTCTACTTTCATCTGTTTTTTTTTTTAGGATTACAATATATATTTAGACAAAAGAGAGTTTTAAGTCTAATAATATATTGTTTCTGCTCTTTAGTTGATTTTAAAGTACAAGGTAGTTTAACATTTCTTTGGTTCATAGTATCTTGGCTGTACAGAGTTTTTAAAGCCCTTCAATTTACCTGAAAAATTTTGTCCTGATTTTTAGTGCATTAATTATTAAAATATTATTTTATCATATTTATACTTTATATTACAAAGTCAATTCATTATCCATCCCTGGCAAGTTGTATTTGCTCTTTCATGCAACAGAAAGTTAAATTTCTTTCATTGCATACTTAGTTTTGCCTGCATTTAACTTCATTTTCAGAAAATGTTGAAAACTTTTATGTCAAGAAAAAAATAAATTGTATGAGGTATCATTTTGTATGTCTATTTGATAACCATAAATATATCCTATTGTGTTTTTGGGTAAGTTTTCTTCATGGCATTTTCTGCTATTGTCTTTTTTTTTTCATAAATTTTTTTAAGGTGTTATAATGTTGCTTAATATGTGTGTCTTTTAATGGCTGTAATGAAAGGAATAGTTATTTTATGAGTAAATATAGTTTTGTAGTTTTAAGATTTAAAGACTTTTACAGACTCTAGCATGCTAATCTGCTTTTCTCTTCTTAAAACAACTGTAAAACAGAACCATGCCACCTTGTCTTTTAATTTCTTGATCTGACTTTGTCAAAGTTATTAAGCATAAGTACATGAAGCGCAAAACCACATTACTTGTACTTTTGCATAGTTCAGGCCTGTTTTTTACTTTTGGGCTTCAAATGGCTTACAGTAAAAAGTAAATTAGCTGAAAACTATAGCAACTGAAGTGATCTTATCATTTTGACCTAAACAATTTTACAAAGAAGATGACTTTTAAAACTTGTTTAG
This sequence comes from Sinonovacula constricta, assembly GCA_007844125.1. NCBI lineage: Eukaryota > Metazoa > Mollusca > Bivalvia > Cardiida > Solecurtidae > Sinonovacula > Sinonovacula constricta. The sequence goes on from CM017562.1 coordinate 26,559,004, forward strand.
AAATTTTCATTCCTCGTTTTGTTTCAAAAGTATACCTTAACATACAGACAATAAGTGATAAAGCATGCCCTAAAATGGATGGAAAGCTAGTCATTGAAAAATAAAGCATTGTCATTGTCTGTCAAGAAAAAATGCTTTTATCAATTCATGATCATATGCAGAAAAAGTATCATTAAAAAGATTGTAGCAAATGATGACTTGATCAATTTAAAATTCTTCATAAAAGTAGAGCTTAAAAGTTAAAAAAGGTCAAATAAAACATACAAAACATGAGTGTTTTCATAAAAGCGACTTAATCACACTTTTTCAAAATTGCATTACATATATTTTCTCTATTTTATATAGTGACAGTTTTGTTTAAACTTTTACATTTGACTGGCATGTGAATACCTTTGTCCTGTGCCTTTTTCCCCAAGTTTAATGTATATGTTGCAATACTCATAGTGCCTGGTAAACAATTGTTAAACAGAACTAGACAACCCACACTTCATATCTATGTAAATTGTTGCATCACTTGTCAATCAGGTATTGTTTATGACTGACATAAATATTTGACATACAGTATTTTCAACTTCTTGCCCAATTTGGACATATACTTAAATAGTATAAAAGCACTAAAATGCAGAAAGAGCTTACAATTTACAATAAACAGCTTTTACAGTTTTTATATTGAAAAAACAACACTAAAACAAGACAAATCTGGCCATATCCATAAAACTATTTTAATATTAGTATTTAAAATCACTTTAAACAGACAAACATGTTCTAATGCATTAAAATACTTTAATATCAGTATTTTAAATCACTTAAAAGCAGACAAACCAGTCCTTATGTATTAAATACTTTAATATCAATATTTAAAATCACTAAAATGCCGACAAACCAGGCCTAATGTCTTAAATACTTTAATATCAGTATTTAAAATCACTAAAAAGCAGACAAATCTGGCCTAATGCATTAAAATACTTTAATAGCAGGATTTAAAATCACTAAACGCAGACAAAACCTTGCCTAATGTATTAAAATACTTTAATACCAGTATTTAAAATCACTAAAAAGTAGACAAACCTGGTCTAATGTATTAAAATACTTTTATACCATTATTTTAAATCACTAAACAGCAGACAAACCTGGCCTAATGTGTTAAAATGCTTTAATATCAGTATTTAAAATCACTAAAAAGCAGACAAACCTGGCCTTATATATAAACATACTTTAATGTTAGTATTTAAAATCACTAAAAAGCATACAAACCTCGCCTAATGTATTAAAATACTTAAATATCAGATTTTAAAATCACTAAAAAGAAGACAAACCTGGCCGATTGTATTAAAAGACTAATACCAGTATTTAAAATTATTAAAAAGCAGACAAACCTGGCCTTATGTATTAAAATTAGGGATGTCAAAGGATACTAAATTTGGTATCCGGATATCCGTCGAACGATCCGAACGGATATCCGGAAATCCGGATATAAATCTTAGTTAATTCTGATGTTGCAGTCGGATGTGTGCGGGGTTGCTAACGTTTCCATTGACATAATTAAATCGTCATTTCAAAAGAAAATATTAAATCAACATTTCCATAGGCATAGGCACTTCATCATTTTAATAATTAATGAAATAAGAACAATAAAAGCATTTGGTAATTTAAATTCACAATAAAATGAATAAATCAAACATATTACATTTTGCGTTGGATTTGTCTACGGACCTCACAAAATGTCGCCAAACATCGGACTGAAGATTGGAAGGCATAACTAATGATTTGTTTAGGAAGTGGATGTGAATAAGTCAAGATCACCGTGATCAAATGAAAACATAATAAATTCATAAATTCATTTATACAATCCAAACTTAATCAAACATGAGTAACTGATCTTTACCGACAAACCTGTTAATTGTCTACATAATTGTAGCTCTATCTCTTCTTAATAAAGCTGAACAAACGAAATTAAAGATAATAACCCTTAATCAAAATGGATAAGTAATAGCTTCAAACAATGGCTGTTAACTGGCAAATTTTTTTACATAAACTTCATCAACAAAATTAAAGATAGTATTCGCTAAACAAAATAGATCAGTAGAAGCTTCAAACGTTGGCGGTTAATGGTTAGCATGCGGTTGGCATGTTATTATACATACCATAATGCTTTAGCACATTTCTAAAACTGTGAAGCCAAATATACGATAATGCGTTTCACCACCTGTCACCACCTGTCGATAATCCGTTACACCTGCGTATGCGTGAATGCACACTTGCATGACAGCAGAAAGATAACTTAGCAAAATGGCCAAAACATTTAATTAAATGTTTAAAATTTTACATTTTTAAGCGAATATCCGGATACCAAAGTCGATTCGGATATCCAATGATTCGAACAGATATCCGGATATTCGTTGACTTCACTAATTAAAATGCTTTAAGATGGAAATGTGTGTCTGGGTGGAAATATAAGTCCGTCTATACACGGTCTGGTTTTCTCTCGGGCCAATTGTTCTATCTTTACCTTATACATGTATACCTAGAATATTACATTTTTACTTAAGATGGAAATGTGTGCCTCGGTGGAAATATAAGTCCGTCTATACGCGGTCTGATGTTTCTCTCGGGCCAATTGTTCTATCTTTACCTAATACATGTATACCTAGAATATTACATTTTTACTTAAGATGGAAAAAATGTGCCTGGGTGGAAATAAAAGTCCGTGTAAACACGGTCTGGTTTTCTCTCGGGCCAATTGCTCTATCTTTTCCTAATACATGTATACCTAGAATATTACATTTTTATTTAAGATGGAAATGTGTGCCTGGGTGGAAATATAAGTCCGTCTATACACGGTCTGATGTTTCTCTCGGGCCAATTGTTCTATCTTTACCTTATACATGTTTACCTAGAATATAATATTTTTATTTAAGATGGAAAAAATTGTGCCTGGGTGGAAATATAAGTCCGTGTAAACACGGTATGGTTTTCTCTCGGGCCAATTGTTCTATCTTTTCCTAATACATGTATACCTAGAATATTACATTTTTACTTAAGATGGAAATGTGTGCCTGGGTGGAAATCTAAGTCCGTCTAAACACGGTCTGATGTTTCTCTCGGGCCAATTTTTCTATCTTTACCTAATACATGTATACCTAGAATATTACATTTTTACTTAAGATGGAAATGTGTGCCTGGGCGGAAATCTAAGTCCGTCTAAACACGGTCTGATGTTTCTCTCGGGCCAATTTTTCTATCTTTACCTTATACATGTATACCTAGAATATTACACGTTTACTTCAGTTAGAAATATGTGCCTGTGTGGAAATTTTGTCTTTACAAGGTCTGGTGTTTCTGTAGCGCTGGGCTTTCTTTATTTACCATATATTACTATATGATATTGGACAGTCATTTTCATAGACATTTCGACCATCCTCTGGGTATATATATATATATACCCAATGAACCAATGTGAAATAATATCAGGTTGTATATGCTAAATTACAAAATACAATAATAATACATATTAAATAAGTAAATAACGTTTCATATTAAAGCTGTCGCAGCATCTTACCTTGCAAATCTTTTTACACTTTTTAAATGTTTCGCATATTTCAACGCAACGACCACGTGTTCACTATAAACATACATGTACCAGATCTAGTCTGGTTCCCTGCGCTCTGATGCGGCAAACAATAGAGATCAAGTTAACCTAAAATCCTGTCCCCATTGGCCTATATAACCTATAGACAAAATATGTTTGTGATGATCACGGGAATTATGCTTTATAGGACGTTTTGTATTTTGCGATTAGTAAGGCCTACATACGTTATGTGTGTTGAAAATCCTTTTATTGTTTATTTATAATGCATAAAGCACATGTTTTGCAAGGCGGTCCTTTGTAGCTTAAACTATAAGCACTTTGTTTTCTGAAAGGAAATTGAGCATAAGACAGGAAAGAAAACATTTAAACTTTGCAGAGAAGAGAGATTGAGATAGAAATGAACGGACGGGCATAAATACATAAAACAAATACACGGGGATCACACAATTAGTTTTAACAAAAATGATAGTTAAAATAATCTTTACCTTCATTTAATGTCTCTCAAATTTGCAAAGTCGGCGAATCTTTGAAGAGTTGAAGGCGCGTAGCTGCCTGTAAGCAGAATACCCATTTGAGTACTTATTGTTCCAATAGAATGAAAGTATAAAATATTAAATCTTCAATAAAAGTCTTACTCTAGTTTGAGTAGAGTGTATATTTATTGCGATCAACTAGTACCCCTATTTGCACCATGGAAAATTACGTAAAAAAATCTAAATTAATTTAGTAACGTTTTAAATAACTTTTTAACTAATAAATGTATATTTAAATTGGAAGTTCTCAGGTAATTACATCTGCAGATGATCACACCTCGCTAGTATCTGGTGGAGGGATGATAACAGACTTGTATGATTACTGCATTTAATTGACAGACAAAACACTTTGTTTTGTGGTTAAGATGACATACTAGTCGCTACTTCATAGGCACTAAGACTTGTTTAGTTAGGGAACTTACTGACTATAATCAGAGATAAAATTCTTGGCTAAATTTCCCATGGTTTCCCAGTGTTTTATATCAATTTGACTTATTCCATTTAGCAGTTGCAATTTCTCAGTGGGCTTTAATTTGTTTTCTTCATATCATGACATTTGCATGAAGGCTCTGTGAAAAAAGTACGTCCGCATAAAACATATAAATTATTTCTTGTTTAAATAAATGGCATGGATAAATTTTACATAAATGGTCATAATAGGTGCTTGTGTTTGGGTATCTTCTATATTGGAAATAAAGAGGTACATGTCTATCATAATTGAATGCACATCATGTTTCATTATTTAAACGTCTTTAACATAATGGGCTGTGACTTGATCATAAAACTGCCAACACGTGCTTTTCACTGCTATACAGATATCCTTTAATGGGTGGGTAGGAGAATGTTACTTGTCAGTCTATTGTTCTTTCGTTTGTATTTTTGTAACTAAAAGATGTCTGATCTATATTTACTGAATTGATGTTATTAAATACATCGAAAATTCATAAAACTAAAACGCATTTGTAATTTGTGACAATGATTAGCAATACGCCATAAGTAGAAAGAATAATAAAGCGAATACAAGAGATGAACATTTTCATCACATAATCTCCCAATTTTCACTCTATAGTACATAACATTGAAATTAACAAATGAAATAGTCACAAAACAATATATCAAGTGTCATGTTTTACTGGCACCAAAGAAAAATATACAACCTATAGCATTTATGACAAAATAAACAACATTCTCAGACAAATATTTTTATTTTGTCATTGTCTTTATGTCATGTGCAACAAGTGCGAACACGTGGGGAAATACAATACAAGAACGAAAATTGATACAGCAGTGGAGAATGGAAAATGATACTGCAGTACAAGAATGTAAAGTGATATAGCAGAAAAAGAATGGAAATTGAAATTGCATATTAAGAATGGACACTGATATGCCTGTTAAATGGAAATAGATACCCCAGTTTAAGAATGGAAATTTATACCTGTAAAAGAATGAACATGGATATAGCATTACAAGAATGGATTTGAAACAGCAAATTAAGAATGGAAATTGATACCACAGATACCACAGTAAAAGAATTGAAATTGATACAGCAGTTAGAGAATGGAAAAGCATACCCAGTACAAGAATGGAAGTTTGTATAGCAGGAAAAAATGGAAATTGAAACTGCAGTTAAAGAATGGAAATTGAAATGACAAAGAATAAACATTGATTTGCCTGTAAAAGAATGGAAATTGATACACCAGTAAAAGAATGGAAATTTATATGCCTGTAAAATAATGGACATTGATATAGCAGTACAAGAATGGATTTGAAATGGAAAATTAAGAATGGAAATTGATACCTTAGCACAAGAACGAAAATTTATACAGCAGTAGAGAATGGAAAATGATACTTCAGTACAAGAATGAAAATTTATATAGCAGGAAAAAAATGGAAATTGAAATGGCATATTAAGAATGGACACTGATATACCTGTTAAATGGAAATAGATACCCCAGTATAATAATGGAAATTTCTGCCTGTAAAAGAATAAACATTGATATAGCAGTACAAGAATGGATTTGAAACAGCAAATTAAGAATGGAAATTGATACCACAGTAAAAGAATGGAAATTGATACAGCAGTTAGAGAATGGAAAAGGATACCCAGTACAAGAATGGAAGTTTGTATAGCCGGAAAAGAATGGAAATTGAAACTGCAGTTGAAGAATGGAAATTGAAATGGCAGACTAAGAATGGACATTGATTTGCCTGTAAAAGAATGGAAATTGATACACCAGTAAAAGAATGGAAATTTATATGCCTGTAAAAGAATGGACATTGATATAGCAGTACAAGAATGGATTTGAAACGGCAGATTAAAAATGGAAATTGATACCACAGTAAAAGAATGGAAATTGATATAGCAGTAAAAGAATGGAAATTGATCCTGCATTTAAAGAATGGAACTTGATACAGCAGTACAAGAATGGAAATGGATATAGCAGGACAAGAATGGAAAGTGTTACAGTAGTCAAAGAATGAAAATTGAAAGGTGTTAGAAGAATGAAAATTAATATCGCAGTACCAGAATGTAAAATTGATAGAGCAGTGAAAGAATGGAAATTGAAATGGACATTGATATGCCTGTAAAAGAAAGGAAATTGATACATCAGTAAAAGAATGGAAATTTATACAGCACTTAAAGGAAAGAAATTGACATAGCAGTAAAATAATTGAAATTGATATGGCAGTACAACAATAGAAATGGATACGGCAGTTAAAGACTGGAAATTGATATGACAAAAAGGAATAGAAATTGATACTGCAATACAAGAATGGAAATTGATACGGCCGTTAAGGGATGAAAATTGATAAACCAGCGCCCATAATTGAAATATTGGTAGCAGTGAAAAAATAATAGTGTATCATTATAACTTATCAGTACAACATTCTGATTACTCTTTTAGCTTTTTCTTTTTTGTGTGTATGATTTTATATTGAACAGATTTTTGGTGAAGACAAACAATACTTCTACTTATCATATTTATTCAGGTAATTATAAGGTCATATATTGATAAATATAGCAACAATAAAAAACTACTATTACAACATTTTGAAGGATTATCATGTGTTTTAAGAAATAAATCATTTGCTCAAAAATCTACTCCAAGCATCTGCTAGACTTTGTCGTGGGAGAATATGAATAAAGTACTCTAGATTTGTAAAACAAATTGAATCACAATACCAACAGATAAAAATATACTATAGCTTAAAATAAGCTACTAAAAACTTGAAAATTAGAAGTGTTTAAGATATGTAAAGTAAAAATTGATCAATAAATAACAAATGATCAAAATAAATGTTTATTTGATTTATTTATTGGGTTCAACAGGCCAACCAGTCATGGAACTACCATTGTATTTGCTTGAGTGTTAGCAAGAGAGCTTTACCACTACCATTTTTAATGACTGGTATTTCACCAAAGTAATGATATGGGATCAAAACTGGGGCCTTCCATAAAGTAAATGAATTTATAACATGGGAAAACATATAAATGCTGCCAGAACTTGTCCTGTTAACATTTTGGCAGTGCAGAAGGATATTGAACAAAAAACAAACAATCACAGATTGATAATAAATGTAAGATGTTAGGTATCAGTAGTACAATCAATAATGTCTATGAGCATACTATAAATAAATTTGTTTCCATTTATAATTTCAAACAAAAATGTAAATGGTAATTTAAAAAATTTAACAACAGAGGAACAATTAGGCTAACAAATATTACAATTTCAGTTATTGTGATATGACATTTCTTTTGAACAAATTTGATAAAGCCCATGATGAGAGCTATGAAACAGAATCCAGGATCTGTACACGGTAAAGCGACTAGCTGTGTTCACTGAAGAAAATATTTGAGAATCTGAAACAAGATGGCAGAAAATTAACTTTAAAAAGAAGTAGAAAGTCAAAAGGGCCCTAACTGCTGCTCCTTCTGAGAGAAAAAGCAAATAAGATGTGTTCTCTGTGCAAAAAGTTTCTGTGCAAAAAAAAGAACAGAACATTATGTGTTCTGCCAGTTGAAGCAAGCTAGGAAATTCTGAAAAGACACAGACTGATGAATAGAGATATTACATAGCCATGCAACCCTTAAGAAGAGGAAGGCCATGATAAATGCAAAATGATGAGTTAACATTTAATAATAAGACAAAACCTTTCAGATTAAATCACATCTTCTATTTGTCATTATTATATATAATTACATTATTTCTGTGCATGGTTTATTATTCTTTTGTTAAATATGTGTTATATGCTTATTAATATGGTTATTCTATTTAACAGAGTACCTTTTCCTTAAAATCACAGATTTGGGTGACAAACAACAATCCACCAGTTAGTTTATTGCGACTGATGAAGGTGTAAGCATGTGAACCCCTACATGAATATGCAGTGGATCATCGTCAAATACTAGTCTTACCATTCACAGTTCCCAAAGATTTGCAATTTAATTGGAAGTACAAAAAAATAGTAAAGAACAAGTAAATATAGCTGATAACAGTTGAACATTGCTTATGAGTTTGACATATTTATCAAATAGACAGTTTGTACACACATGTTATAACAGTAATTAAACATTTAGTGACTTTGTGAATGAAGACAAAGATGCAGCAAACAAAAACACAAGTACAGATTATTTTTCCAGGCAGATTGTGGCTGTACTTTTGCAAACTTTTTTTATGTTCAAATGAATGTTGTAGACTTATCTGAAAACATTTTATTGTGATTGAAATGCATGATCCTTTTAAATTGTGCAAAATTAACATTGCTGCAAGCATACAACTTTTGGACTACTTATAAAGATTTTGACAGTTTTGTGCATTTAATGCCGTGCACATGAAGAGTTGGTAGATTGTTTTATAACCTGTAAAATGGTTCAATACTATGCTTATTGGGTTATGTAACTTTTCTTAGCACATGTGAACAGTATTCTTGCTGACTAAGTGTCATTTGTACTTTATAAAAAAATATTAAAGCTTATAGCAGTAAACAAACATAAATCAATCAGAAGGCATCGATGACCTTGAGTGATCAGATATTGAAGCAGAATTACCAATATCAGCAATGTTTAAACAGAACATAATCATTGTAATGCATGTACACAAGCAACATTTGAACAATCTGTTTCACTTCTTAATTCATGACAATAAATGAAGATGGACATGCACCTGGCAGCCATGTTGTTGTTTTTTGTTTGTTTTGTTTTTATAGATTAACATTATTTGAACAATCTTAATACAGGGCCACTTAAGGAAGATGTATACAATTTATTAAGGTTCTAGCTCTTGTAGTTTTTGCAAGAAGATTTTATTAAGTTTTCATGGCGGCCATGTTTTTAGTAAATCAAATTTCTCTTAACTATTTTTGTTCCCCAATGCCTGCTTATGTATCAGAGTAATGAATTTAGGCCAGCATTTTAGTTTAAATGTCATTAAAGAAAGATGATGCCAAATGGTGACACAGCTCAGGTGAACTTAAAATTATATATCTGAAAAATAAGCAAGTTTCAAACCCAGGTTTACATGTTAATATGTAGAATACTAAGCTAAACAGTTGACAAACTAACATAGATGGAAGTTATTAGTAAAATGTATGAATATGAAGGCTTAGTAATGACCTACTTTAGAGACCACATTCATAACAAGATAACACTATGCTGTAAGATCAAAACTGCATGGGTCATTAAGCATGTAATCTGTTATAAAACACAGGGATATTAATGGGGAAGGGGGGAGTTCAACAATTAGTCACACTTTATGTACATGTGCTTAATGCACTGCCATTGCTCAACAAGCCTGTTATCACTACCCATGCCTTGATACCCCTGCAGCCAGAGAATGTTTCCAAACTGGTAGATCTACAACCACCTTAACAATTAAGACCCTCTTAGTGATACTTTTTGGTGTGGGATTTGCGATTTTAGCGTGTATTTTTCAAGAAAAATGCATCATTTTAATACATCTGCCAGTGTACGAAATTCGGATTTGAATCTACTAGCCCATTCGGGCTACCAGATAAGAAATTTTACTAGCCCGACACAAATTTCACTAGCCCAAACTAAGACATCATGAAATATCATATATTGCATGATTCTTTGCACATTTAAAAGAACCAAAAAAACACATGTTTGTCATGTTTTCAAACAATTTATTCGTGGCTTGACAGAATCAAGTCTTATGTGTTCACACCCTTTTACAAAGGATGAATCACTGTCGGGATTCATGTCTGTACACCATTTACAGACCATTTTACCATTTTGGTAAAATAGCCATGGCCTACTTTTCTGCCACGAAGACTGAAATTCCCGTTCACGCTTTGCCTCATACAGCTTTTTGCTGTCTTGCTTTGATCCTTGGCTGTCTACCTTACGCTTTGAACCCGGTTTCGCACCGTCAAAATATTTTAAAAAATTCGCCATTTTTGTTTGTTTGTTAGTTGTTGGGCATGCTCGATTGAAAGTCTTTAATGGAAAAAGCCGGTTTTCTTTCAATTCAAATCAGTGTTTCAGTTTAAATTCGTCTTCAACATGTAATTTTGCATGGGTGAAAGTTTCCGTCTATTACACGAGTGTGTCCTTACAAGTACCTATTACTTTAAAAAAAAAAAAGGTATTTAAAACAATACGATTCTTCCTCGACTCTGACTACACAATCGATCAGGTTCATACTATTTAATAAGCGTTCCTCAATCTAGACTCAATCTGGACGCTTATTGAATTATGCACGCACCGTTCATAATTTAATAAGCGTCCATGCATGATGCAATCTTGAACAATAAGCGTCTATTGATGAGAAATCGTATGCAAAACCCGATGTTTTATGCGGTTTTTGGCATGAATTTATGAATAACATCAGAAAAAAAAAACGGTAGCCCGGTCGGGCTAGTATCTGTGGAAAATCGGTAGCCCTTGCTGAAATTCGGTAGCCTCGGGCTATCGGGCTACCGCGAATTTCGAACACTGATCTGCGCTTATTAAATGCAATAGATAAACTAGCAATCATAACGTCCGAAAAATTTCATATGGATGCATAATACATAACAGTTACCACGAGGTAAAAATTGTCTGGAACACAGCTACATCATAAGGACTTGTTCATGCGCACTTGTTTCCTGTTTATATTGGCAGTACAATGCGATGCCGGTAACCAGATCGATTGCCAGTCATTTCCGTTTTTATTTTTGAGACGCTTATGTCATGCCTCCTTAAAAGAAACTTTGTCCGTCGTCTGATCAGTGACTTGTCATCGTTTTTGGACAGGATTCAACCGGCAAAATTATCACAAACGAAAATAAGATATAATTTTTTGTACAATGAATGTACATTGCTGTTTGTTTTATGCGCACAAATTAAACTTTTGTCAAAGATTACTAAACAATCTCAATAATTTTTAAAAAATCTCATTGTTTTCAAATATGTACACTTTTTTTATTTCATAATTTTCAAATGAAAAAATATCGCTGCCCTCTCCATTTAAAGGCCCCTTCCCCATGAAAAAATAAGTCTAGTTTTCCCCATAAAAATCAAAATTACCCTCCCCTAAATTTCAACAAATGAGTGAACTGGACTATGAAAATACAGTCGGGGCATTTAAGAACAAGATGAATAAAGAGATGGCCATGAAACAAACATACAACATGTATTATAGCAAATAAACAAGTTAAACATGCACATTTCCCCTACTTTTGAAAAAAATGTCGCAAAAGTGTCCCCTTCTCAAAGGCCCCATACCATTTTTCAGAAACAAGAGGGCCATGATGGCCCTTACTTGCTCACCTGATGACACAGGCTTTGAGTAGGCTCAAATCTGGCATCAAGTAATTGCAAGTTATTTACTTTAGAAATCTTTGGTGAAGCTTGGACCATTAGTGTGGCCCAGTTTGGTGAAGATATATAAATGTGGCCTCTGTGTTCACTAGGTTTTCTAAAATTTGAGCTAGTTACCTAGTTTTTGATCCCACGTGATACAGTTAGGAACTCACCCAAGATTTCTTGCTGGCAAACATTTTGGTCATGTTTAGTGAAGATTGGGCGATAAATGTGGTCTCTAATATGTTCACAAGGGCTTTCCAAGATTTGAACTAGTGACCAACTTTTTGGCCCCATGTGGCCCAATGAGGAACTCAGGCAAGATTTCATGCTCACAAGTTGTGCTCAGGTGAGCTGAACTTAGCTATGACAAAGTGTATTTTATGTATTAAATATACTCCTAAAATAAATTTTAAGAAGAGAAACTTCATGGTTTACAATAAGCAAAAATAAGCATAAGGTTGGATTATTCCATTATCAAAATCATGAATGTTAGCAAAACAGCTCTGAATTTAACAAAAAGGATACTTATCATTACATTGTGTATGATAATATAATCTCAAACATGTTCACACCTGAAAGGTGTGTGTTACTTTTTGATCAAATATTCAATTTTTTCTACTTCCTAAAATATTACAAATTAAGTGTAGTAGTTTTGTTTTTTCAAATAAAATGTTACCTTAGCCATTGTTGTTCTAAGTGTCCTCTATGAAGGTGACATAACCTGATAATAAATATAACATAATATTCACTTTCAGTAAACATCAAGCTATGAAATAACATTTACATTCTGAAGTTACAAATTTATAACAATAATTGCAAATTATTGCTTACATGTTAGTGTTATTTTAGTTAGCAAGTTTACAAACATTAGCATTATACACAGAATATATTTATTATTTTAGGTTTATCTAAATTTAAAAGTATAAAATAGATTATAAAGTAGATTACATGACAATGCAAATTCACACTTCAATAAATTCTTAGAAACAGAAACAGGCAATTAATTGTTCCATGTAGTTCCCGGAATAAGAAGGCTTGTACATACTTTTGCATTGTCGTGTTAGGATCAAGGCTACAACAATGTGTTTCCTTTCAGCATAAATTTCAAAGTCTGTTTATGGAAAGATTTCCGGCACATTCCTTTCAAACAGCAATTGACCAGCATACTGTAATGTGTAAGATTAAAAACATAAGCATGGCAACACAAACATGAACTTTCTCGAAGAAATAACTTAACTAAAGCTGAAATGCTTCAGAAAATGAAAATAACTACAGTACAATTTGGAAATCAGTATCAGACAGGTATATATCTGCTGTTGCAAGGAATCTATTCTTAACTATTCCAACAAAATGCATTGCCATGGACAGTAAACCAGTCTGGGGCAGTATCTCAACATGGCATTTTTAATTCATACCACTTTACCTAAGGGAAAGAATGACATGTACTTAACTCATACTGACACAGACACTTATGTTTTTCCTTTAATAGATACAAAGTAAATAGAATACTTAATGTTAATTATTATGTTAAGTTTTTTTTTCCATTAATGCTATGCAGGTCAGGTATATTTCCATGTATAGAAAATAATTAAGATGCTTGGTGTATATGACAAGTTGTCATCATCTAGCAGTGCTTAGCTTTCAATGCACATGTCCATATGATTGGTGTAGATGAGAATGAATGTGGACAACAGTTTAATAAAATATCAAACAATAGAGTTCCTTTATGTTCAAGGTATGAGAAAATCAGTCTCTTACCTACAGATGTGTCAATTTAACAGGTACAAGGCATCACTATGTAGTAAATTTCCTACTATCATCCTTTATTATTGTTCTATTATCAAAACTTAATATATAGCCCAAAATGTGATGTCAATATTTTAAGACAAGCAGAATTATTTTAGCTGCAGCTCCTATACCCAACATATCCTTTGGGTGTATATATGTCTGCAGGTTTATAAAACAAAATTCAGAGTAAAAATACTAAACATGCACATGTTTTTACCTGACAAAATATCATGCTGAATATATGACACTCTATTGATTTGACAACTAATCAATGTGATGCATGCAACAAGTTTGTTTAATATGTGTATGGTACAGTATGTGTACTTATACACTCACCAGTTAACGAAAGCTATAAATAGGCCAACTGGATGTTATGACAATTTTGTAGTAAGAATTCCAGGCAAATATTTGTTTCAGGCAAATATTTGTTAACAACAACACAGAGGAATCTACGCTGTACACTGTTAAAAAGCATTTCTTTTCACAACCATCAACTTGTCAGGCTAAGTGTTTTAAACTGTCAAAAAATGATGAAGCTAAAATTGGCTCAGACTCCCGAGAAATATCGGTGTGTTGAGAATAGGTTGCATCAAAAATCAAGTGTTTCATGGAAAATAATGAATGTATTTTGGTAAAAAATAGTTGTATTACAAAGCATATGAACATATACCTTCTGGGCATGAACATTTGGTGTACCATCAAATTTCTGCACGAGAAGAGGCGATTCATGTTGGCCAACCTTCTTTTCTCCAACTGCGAACAATGACCGACCATCATTAGGTCTTGTAGGTACTGAACCACTGAAAAAATGCTGACAATGTCACAGTATCTTAAATACGGTGTTTTAAGCATCAAAATATTAATCATGAACACTTTTTACACCAGTATGGAATGGTAGGAAATTTGGGCAGGCGTAGTTAAAAATAGCAATCTGGCGCATGCGCACACTAGACAGAGAAATTTAAGCACAGTAGAAACATCAGACCGTGACACTGGGATATAAAGCCTCTAACAATTCTAGATCCCTTGCTTAAATTACTTGTAAGGGCTTGGTCTACCAACTTATCTATACAGTACTTGGAATACCTAAGGTTAAACATATTTTTACTTATAGAAATAAAAAAGAATTCATGTGAAGGAGGTAAAACAAATAAAACTAAATACTTACTAAAGTTTATGCTAGAACTAAATCTGTCCCATATTCACTTCACGGCGACAGCTTTTTTGGATAGTTTATACATACAAATGAGTTTACATCTGCTTCAACTTCTATTTTTGATTGTGAAAAAAACTGATACCTTATTGCTTTAATGGCAAAATATAGCGAAATAAATGGATTTTTTGGAGATACTTTTCAAATTATGCTAAACAAGACGCCATTTTTTTAACTTGAATCACTTCGCGAAAAGCTAAAAGCAAGTGCCGTCAAAATCTAAAAGCAACCGGCGTGTAGAACAACACTACATATGCATATAAAGCATATGTGAATCAGCGTAACGTTTAAATTGCGGCACAAAGAACGGCGGCACACGGGCCCAAATAATTGTCTTACTATCTGATATACCGTATTATGCATTTATTTTACGGCCTAATAAACATACATACTGAGAATTTCCATAATCAGCCGGTGAATAATCTCGTGCTTCGTACAGAATAAGATTACATTGCTAGGAACATTTTACCTCTATTTGTTGAAGCAACATCAGTCTGTAGATGGGTTAACATAAAAAGGCTTTAGCAATGGCTTATATCTAGGTTTACTTTACTAAGCAAACTCCAATGATACCTTATGGCAAATATTGGTTAATATCTAGGTTTAATTTGTTAGCGCAACGTCCGTCCATACTGTTACCATAAAATAGCACATATTGGGTCATATCTAGGTATAATTTGATAGAACAACGTCCGTCCATACCATTACCCTAAAAAGGAAACATATTGGGTATTATATAGGTATAATTTGTTGGAGCAACGTCCGTCCATTACCGTAACCATAATATGGCACATAAAGAGTAATATCTAGGTATAATTTGTTAGAGCAACGTCCGTTCATACCGATACCATAAAATGGCACATAATGAGTAATATCTAGGCAAAAAATTGTTAGAGCAACGTCCGTCTATACCGTTACCCTATAAGGAAACATATTGGGTATTATCTAGGTATAATTTGTTAGAGCAGCGTCCGTTCTTACTGTTACCGCAAAATAGCACATATTGGGTATTATCTAGGTATAATTTGTTAGAGCAACGTCCGTATATACGGTTACCCTTAAAGGAAACATATTGGGTATTATCTAAGTATAATTTGTTAGAGCAACGTCCGTCCATACTGTTACCATAAGATGGCACGTATTGGGTCATATCCAGGTATAATTTGTTAGAGCAACATCCGTCCAAATCGTAACCACAATATGGCACATATTGGGTAATATCTAGGTATAATTTGTTAGAGCAACGTCCGTTCATACCGATACCATAAAATGGCACATATTGGGTAATATCTAGGCAAAAATTGCTAGAGCAACGTCCGTCCATACCGTTACCCTAAAAGGAAACATATTGGGTATTATCTAGGTATAATTTGTTAGAGCAACGTTCGTCCATACTGTTACCGTAAAATAGCACATATTGGGTATTATCTAGGTATAATTTGTTAGAGCAACGTCCGTATATACGATTACCCTTAAAGGAAACATTTTGGGTATTTTCTAGGTATAATTTGTTAGAGCAACGTCCGTCCATACTGTTACCATAAAATGGCACGTATTGGGTCATATCTAGGTATAATTTGTTAGAGCAACGTCCGTCCATATCGTAACCATAATATGGCACATATTGGGTAATATCTAGGTATAATTTGTTAGAGCAACGTCCGTCCATACTGTTACCATAAAATAGCACATATTGGGTATTATCTAGGTATAATTTGTTAGAGCAACGTCCGTCCATACCGTTACCCTAAAAAAACATATTGGGTTATATCTAGGTATAATTTGTTAGAGCAACGTCCGTCCATACCGTAACCATAAAAGGCACATATTGGGTATTATCTAGGTATAATTTGTTAGAGCAACGTCCGTCCATACTGTAACCATAAAATAGCACATATTGGGTATTATCTAGGTATAATTTGTTAGAGCAACGTCCGTCCATACCGTTACCCTAAAAAAACATATTGGGTATTATCTAGGTATAATTTGCTAGAGCAACGTCCGTCCATACCGTTACCCTAAAAGGAAACATATTGGGTATTGTATAGGTATAATTTGTTAGAACAACGTCCCTGCATACCGATACCATCAAATGGCACATATTTGGTAATATCTAGGTATAATTTGCTAGAGCAACGTCCGTCCATACCGTAACCATAATATGGCACATAATGAGTAATATCTAGGTATAATTTGTTAGAGCAACGTCCGTCCATACTGTAACCATAATATGGCCATAATGAGTAATACCTAGGTATAATTTGTTAGAGCAACGTCCGTCCACACCGTTACCATAATCTGGCACATAATTAGTAATATCTAGGTACTATATGTTACCATAAAATGGCACATATTAGGTAATATCTAGGTATAATTTGTTAGAGCAACGTCCGTCCATACCGATACCCTTAGAGGAAAGATATTGGGTATTATCTAGGTATAATTTGTTAGAGCAACGTCCGTCCATACCGATACCATCAAATGGCACATATTGGGTATTATCTAGGTATAATTTGTTAGAGCAACGTCCGTCCATACCGATACCATCAAATGGCACATATTGGGTATTATCTAGGTATAATTTGTTAGAGCAACGTCCGTCCATACCGATACCATAAAATGGCACATATTGGGTAATATCTAGGCAAAAGTTGTTAGAGCAACGTCCGTCCATACCGTTACCCTAAAAGGAAACATATTGGGTATTATCTAGGTATAATTTGTTAGAGCAACGTTCGTCCATACTGTTACCGTAAAATAGCACATATTAGGTATTATCTAAGTATAATTTGTTAGAGCAACGTCCGTATATACGGTTACCCTTAAAGGAAACATATTGGGTATTTTCTAGGTATAATTTGTTAGAGCAACGTCCGTCCATACTGTTACCATAAAATGGCACGTATTGGGTCATATCTAGGTATAATTTTTTAGAGCAACGTCCGTCCATGTCGTAACTATAATATGGCACATATTGGGTAATATCTAGGCAAAAAATTGTTAGAGCAACGTCCGTCCATACCGTTACCCTAAAAGGAAACATATTGGGTATTATCTAGGTATAATTTGTTAGAGCAACGTCCGTCCTTACTGTTACCGCAAAATAGCACATATTGGGTATTATCTAGGTATAATTTGTTAGAGCAACGTCCGTATATACGGTTACCCTTAAAGGAAACATATTGGGTATTTTCTAAGTATAATTTGTTAGAGCAACGTCCGTCCAGACTGTTATCATAAAATGGCACGTATTGGGTCATATCTAGGTATAATTTGTTAGAGCAACGTCCGTCCATATCGTAACCATAATATGGCACATATTGGGTAATATCTAGGTATAATTTGTTAGAGCAACGTCCGTCCATACTGTTACCATAAAATAGCACATATTGGGTATTATCTAGGTATAATTTGTTAGAGCAACGTCCGTCCATACTGTTACCCTAAAAAAACATATTGGGTTATATCTAGGTATAATTTGTTAGAGCAACGTCCGTCCATACCGATACCATCAAATGGCACATATTGGGTATTATCTAGGTATAATTTGTTAGAGCAACGTCCGTCCATACCGATACCATAAAATGGCACATATTGGGTATTATCTAGTTATAATTTGTTAGAGCAACGTCCGTCCATACTGTTACCATAAAATGGCACATATTGGGTAATATCTAGGCAAAGGTTGTTAGAGCAACGTCCGTCCATACCGTTACCCTAAAAGGAAACATATTGGGTATTATCTAGTTATAATTTGTTAGAGCAACGTTCGCCCATACTGTTACCGTAAAATAGCACATATTGGGTATTATCTAGGTATAATTTGTTAGAGCAACGTCCGTATATACGGTTACCCTTAAAGGAAACATATTGGGTATTTTCTAGGTATAATTTGTTAGAGCAACGTCCGTCCATACTGTTACCATAAAATGGCACGTATTGGGTCATATCTAGGTATAATTTGTTAGAGCAACGTCCGTCCATGTCGTAACCATAATATGGCACATATTGGGTAATATCTAGAAAAAAAATTGTAAGAGCAACGTCCGTCCATACCGTTACCCTAAAAGGAAACATATTGGGTATTATCTAGATATAATTTGTTAGAGCAACGCCCGTCCTTACTGTTACCGCAAAATAGCACATATTGGGTATTATCTAGGTATAATTTGTTAGAGCAACGTCCGTATATACGGTTACCCTTAAAGGAAACATATTGGGTATTTTCTAGGTATAATTTGTTAGAGCAACGTCCGTCCAGACTGTTACCATAAAATGGCACGTATTGGGTCATATCTAGGTATAATTTGTTAGAGCAACGTCCGTCCATATCGTAACCATAATATGGCACATATTGGGTAATATCTAGGTATAATTTGTTAGAGCAACGTCCGTCCATACTGTTACCATAAAATAGCACATATTGGGTATTATCTAGGTATAATTTGTTAGAGCAACGTCCGTCCATACCGTTACCCTAAAAAAACATATTGGGTTATATCTAGGTATAATTTGTTAGAGCAACGTCCGTCCATACCGTTACCCTTAAAGGAAACATATTGGGTATTGTATAGGTATAATTTGTTAGAACAACGTCCCTCCATACCGATACCATCAAATGGCACATATTTGGTATTACCTAGGTATAATTTGTTAGAGCAACGTCCGTCCATACCGTAACCATAAAATGGCACATATTGGGTATTATCTAGGTATAATTTGTTAGAGCAACGTCCGTCCATACCGTTACCCTTAAAGGAAACATATTGGGTATTGTATAGGTATAATTTGTTAGAACAACGTCCCTCCATACCGATACCATCAAATGGCACATATTTGGTATTATCTAGGTATAATTTGTTAGAGCAACGTCCGTCCATACCGTAACCATAAAATGGCACATATTTGGTATTATCTAGGTATAATTTGTTAGAGCAACGTCCGTCCATACCGTTACCCTAAAAGGAAACATATTGGGTATTGTATAGGTATAATTTGTTAGAGCAATGTCCGTCCATACCGTTACCCTAAAAGGAAACATATTGGGTATTGTATAGGTATAATTTGTTAGAGCAACGTCCGTCCATACCGTTACCCTAAAAGGAAACATATTGGGTATTGTATAGGTATAATTTGTTAGAGCAACGTCCGTCCATACCGTTACCCTAAAAGTAAACATATTGGGTATTGTATAGGTATAATTTGTTAGAGCAACGTCCGTCCATACCGTTACCCTAAAAGGAAACATATTGGGTATTGTATAGGTATAATTTGTTAGAGCAACGTCCGTCCATACCGTTACCCTAAAAGGAAACATATTGGGTATTGTATAGGTATAATTTGTTAGAGCAACGTCCGTCCATACTGTTACCGTAAAATGGCACATATTGGGTATTATCTAGGTATAATTTGTTAGAGCAACGTCCGTCCATACTGTTACCCTAAAATGGCACGTATTGGGTCATATCTAGGTATAATTTGTTGGAGCAACGTCCGTCCATACCGTAACCATAATATGGCACATAATGAGTAATATCTAGGTATAATTTGTTAGAGCAACGTCCGTCCATACCGTTACCCTAAAAGGAAACATATTGGGTATTGTATAGGTATAATTTGTTAGAGCAACGTCCGTCCATACTGTTACCCTAAAATGGCACATATTGGGGTCATATCTAGGTATAATTTGTTAGAGCAACGTCCGTCCATACCGTTACCCTAAAAGGAAACATATTGGGTATTATATAGGTATAATTTGTTAGAGCAACGTCCGTCCATACCGTAACCATAATATGGCACATAATGAGTAATATCTAGGTATAATTTGTTAGAGCAACGTCTGTCCATACCGTTACCATAATATGGCACATAATGAGTAATATCTAGGTATAATTTGTTAGAGCAACGTCCGTCCATACCGTTACCATAATCTGGCACATAATTAGTAACATCTAGGTACTATATGTTACCATAAAATAGCACATATTAGGTAATATCTAGGTATAATTTGTTAGAGCAACGTCCGTCCATACCGATACCCTTAGAGGAAAGATATTGGGTATTATCTAGGTATAATTTGTTAGAGCAACGTCCGTCCATACCGATACCATCAAATGGCACATATTGGGTATTATCTAGGTATAATTTGTTAGAGCAACGTCCGTCCATACCGATACCATCAAATGGCACATATTGGGTATTATCTAGGTATAATTTGTTAGAGCAACGTCCGTCCATACCGATACCATAAAATGGCACATATTGGGTAATATCTAGGCAAAAGTTGTTAGAGCAACGTCCGTCCATACCGTTACCCTAAAAGGAAACATATTGGGTATTATCTAGGTATAATTTGTTAGAGCAACGTTCGTCCATACTGTTACCGTAAAATAGCACATATTAGGTATTATCTAGGTATAATTTGTTAGAGCAACGTCCGTATATACGGTTACCCTTAAAGGAAACATATTGGGTATTTTCTAGGTATAATTTGTTAGAGCAACGTCCGTCCATACTGTTACCATAAAATGGCACGTATTGGGTCATATCTAGGTATAATGTTTTAGAGCAACGTCCGTCCATGTCGTAACTATAATATGGCACATATTGGGTAATATCTAGGCAAAAAATTGTTAGAGCAACGTCCGTCCATACCGTTACCCTAAAAGGAAACATATTGGGTATTATCTAGGTATAATTTGTTAGAGCAACGTCCGTCCTTACTGTTACCGCAAAATAGCACATATTGGGTATTATCTAGGTATAATTTGTTAGAGCAACGTCCGTATATACGGTTACCCTTAAAGGAAACATATTGGGTATTTTCTAAGTATAATTTGTTAGAGCAACGTCCGTCCAGACTGTTACCATAAAATGGCACGTATTGGGTCATGTCTAGGTATAATTTGTTAGAGCAACGTCCGTCCATATCGTAACCATAATATGGCACATATTGGGTAATATCTAGGTATAATTTGTTAGAGCAACGTCCGTCCATACTGTTACCATAAAATAGCACATATTGGGTATTATCTAGGTATAATTTGTTAGAGCAACGTCCGTCCATACTGTTACCCTAAAAAAACATATTGGGTTATATCTAGGTATAATTTGTTAGAGCAACGTCCGTCCATACCGATACCATCAAATGGCACATATTGGGTATTATCTAGGTATAATTTGTTAGAGCAACGTCCGTCCATACCGATACCATAAAATGGCACATATTGGGTATTATCTAGTTATAATTTGTTAGAGCAACGTCCGTCCATACTGTTACCATAAAATGGCACATATTGGGTAATATCTAGGCAAAGGTTGTTAGAGCAACGTCCGTCCATACCGTTACCCTAAAAGGAAACATATTGGGTATTATCTAGTTATAATTTGTTAGAGCAACGTTCGCCCATACTGTTACCGTAAAATAGCACATATTGGGTATTATCTAGGTATAATTTGTTAGAGCAACGTCCGTATATACGGTTACCCTTAAAGGAAACATATTGGGTATTTTCTAGGTATAATTTGTTAGAGCAACGTCCGTCCATACTGTTACCATAAAATGGCACGTATTGGGTCATATCTAGGTATAATTTGTTAGAGCAACGTCCGTCCATGTCGTAACCATAATATGGCACATATTGGGTAATATCTAGAAAAAAAATTGTAAGAGCAACGTCCGTCCATACCGTTACCCTAAAAGGAAACATATTGGGTATTATCTAGATATAATTTGTTAGAGCAACGTCCGTCCTTACTGTTACCGCAAAATAGCACATATTGGGTATTATCTAGGTATAATTTGTTAGAGCAACGTCCGTATATACGGTTACCCTTAAAGGAAACATATTGGGTATTTTCTAGGTATAATTTGTTAGAGCAACGTCCGTCCAGACTGTTACCATAAAATGGCACGTATTGGGTCATATCTAGGTATAATTTGTTAGAGCAACGTCCGTCCATATCGTAACCATAATATGGCACATATTGGGTAATATCTAGGTATAATTTGTTAGAGCAACGTCCGTCCATACTGTTACCATAAAATAGCACATATTGGGTATTATCTAGGTATAATTTGTTAGAGCAACGTCCGTCCATACTGTTACCCTAAAAAAACATATTGGGTTATATCTAGGTATAATTTGTTAGAGCAACGTCCGTCCATACCGTAACCATAAAATGGCACATATTGGGTATTATCTAGGTATAATTTGTTAGAGCAACGTCCGTCCATACCGTTACCCTAAAAGTAAACATATTGGGTATTGTATAGGTATAATTTGTTAGAGCAACGTCCGTCCATACCGTTACCCTAAAAGGAAACATATTGGGTATTGTATAGGTATAATTTGTTAGAGCAACGTCCGTCCATACCGTTACCCTAAAAGGAAACATATTGGGTATTGTATAGGTATAATTTGTTAGAGCCACGTCCGTCCATACTGTTACCGTAAAATGGCACATATTGGGTATTATCTAGGTATAATTTGTTAGAGCAACGTCCGTCCATACTGTTACCCTAAAGTGGCACGTATTGGGTCATATCTAGGTATAATTTGTTGGAGCAACGTCCGTCCATACCGTAACCATAATATGGCACATAATGAGTAATATCTAGGTATAATTTGTTAGAGCAACGTCCGTCCATACTGTTACCCTAAAAGGAAACATATTGGGTATTGTATAGGTATAATTTGTTAGAGCAACGTCCGTCCATACTGTTACCCTAAAATGGCACATATTGGGGTCATATCTAGGTATAATTTGTTAGAGCAACGTCCGTCCATACCGTTACCCTAAAAGGAAACATATTGGGTATTATATAGGTATAATTTGTTAGAGCAACGTCCGTCCATACCGTAACCATAATATGGCACATAATGAGTAATATCTAGGTATAATTTGTTAGAGCAACGTCCGTCCATACCGTTACCATAATATGGCACATAATGAGTAATATCTAGGTATAATTTGTTAGAGCAACGTCCGTCCATACCGTTACCATAATCTGGCACATAATTAGTAACATCTAGGTACTATATGTTACCATAAAATGGCACATATTAGGTAATATCTATGTATAATTTGTTAGAGCAACGTCCGTCCATACCGATACCCTTAAAGGAAAGATATTGGGTATTATCTAGGTATAATTTGTTAGAACAACGTCCCTCCATACCGATACCATCAAATGGCACATATTTGGTATTATCTAGGTATAATTTGTAAGAGCAATGTCCGTCCATACCGATACCATAAAATGGCACATATTGGGTATTATCTAGGTATAATTTGTTAGAGCAACGTCCGTCCATACCGATACCATAAAATGGCACATATTGGGTAATATCTAGGTATAATTTGTTAGAGCAAGATCCGTCCATACTGCAACCATAAAAGGACAGATATTGGGTCATATCTAGGCATAATTTGTTAAAGCAACGTCCATCCATACCGTTACCCTTAAAGGAAACATATTAAGTATTATCTAGGTATAATTTGTTAGAGCAACGTCCGTTCATACCGTTACCCTACAAGGAAGCATATTGGGTATTGTATAGGTATAATTTGTTAGAGCAACGTCCGTCCATACTGTAACCATAAAATGGCACATATTGGGTATTATCTAGGTATAATTTGTTAGAGCAACGTCCGTTCATACCGTTACCCTAAAAGGAAGCATATTGGGTATTGTATAGGTATAATTTGTTAGAGCAACGTCCGTCCATACTGTTACCCTAAAATGGCACATATTGGGTATTATCTAGGTATAATTTGTTAGAGCAACGTCCGTCCATACCGTTACCATAATCTAGCACATAATTAGTAATATCGAGGTACTATGTGTTAGGCACGCATTCACAAACTATTCGTAAGCAAGAATGGCTCAAGTCATGGACTTCAGAACACAATATCCCTTAAGTTTGTTAAAATAGATGTCAGACATTTGGCATGACATTTTAAAGGTGGTATCCGTTAGTTTTCCGATATAAATAAAGTTCCAAAGTATACCACAGTTATGGGGAATAAGGGCAAAAGTTCTGCTTATGTCTAAGGTAATACACTTTTAAAAATTGTTTAAGTCGCACATAGTACAAATCATGAAACAGATCGCTCTAAATGATCAGTTTCACATCTATAAATAAGCATGATGGGAATAATGCTACTTAAAAGATGTCGAAATCAGAGCTCATTACCCGGGTGATGTAAAATTGTGATCGGAAAAGAAAAGGGTCATGAACCTTTCTTAATTAAAAAATATGTAAATGTGCAGAGTGGCTTGGATAGGACATAACTGTTTGTTATGACAAGTTGGTTGTATTGCTTAACTTTCCACAAACATTAATAAACCACATTTCGTGTATCTCATCGTGTAACAAAAACTTTTTCTGGAACAAAACTTTTGGTCTAAACAGTCGGATACCACGTTTGATTATGCGACTTAAAAATATGAAAACTGTTGACTTGAGTTTGTGTCATGACTTGGGCTTAAGAATAATTGGTGAAAACGGACCTTAAAATATATTATTTCAGATCATATCATTCATAAATACCAATCAAGAATGCTATGATATCATAACATGTAAAATGGTGTCACTTATATTAGCAAATTGTGTGATACTACATGTAACTGACAGAGCAACAAGGAAAGAACTTCAGTTCAATGTTAGCTACATGATGGGACCTATAACATTAATGCAATATGGTAAAAAACATTAACAAATACATAGCCTAAAATTATTATACAAAGATACCAATTAATCGATCAATTGATAATGAAATTTCGTAATGTTCCCAATTCTTGTATTAACTTACAACTACTATGAACTGGATAAGAAAATAGATACCATCCTAAATTGTATACTTGCTTTATAAATGGGAAACCTGATGATTTCTCTAATAATAACTGGCAGGAAAGTTAAGTTTTTTACTAGGTTGACACAAGAACTTTCCGCCAGCATAACAGGGCTCATCAGATTCCTTAATTAAAATTTATTACAAATGGGTTAGTGAAAATTTAGATGCTGGTGTTCCTGTTCCTGGCCAGACTTGAACTGGCATCTCCCAGATGGCATGGTATACATAACCAACATGGGTGCACGTCATTGTGCTACAGGAATGACGGAACCTGAAGAAGAGGCCAAAGCTATTTGGTTATAGGGATTAGGTTACCAAACCTTCTTTGAATGTGGTATCTGGCTTAACAGTTCACATAGATGTAGGACATCAGTAAACAGCATTTCATTCACCTTTAAGAGTTGAAATAGTAAATGTTATGTGGGATACATCTTTAAAGTATATATTTAAGGTGAGATTAGGTTAGATCTATAACATACAACTATGTCAGAACTTCACTGACTGATGACTAGAAAGATAAGTACAGTTTTAAAAAGGACAACTGTCATTAGGCATCAATGTAATTATGCAAATATGTGTCACTTTAGGATAAATGTGTGAAGGGGTCTTGTGCTAACAAATTATACCTTGATATTATCCAATATGTGCAATTCTTGGGTAAAGGTATGGGCAGAGGTTGTTCTATCAAATAATAACTAAATATATCCCAATCTGTGTTATTTTAGGCTAAATGTATGGGTGCAGGTTGCAATAAGAAATTAACATATAACCTACATATGTGTCATTTTAAGGTAATGGTCAGGATGGAGGATGTTCTAACAAATTATACCTAGATATAACCCAATATGTATCAATTTAGGGTAATGGTAAGGACAGAGGTTGCTCGAACAAATTATACCAAGATAATGCACAATATGGATCAATTTAGGGTAATGTTAAGGACAGAGGTTGCTCTAACAAATTATACCTTGATACTTCCCAATATGTATCAATTTAGGGTAATGTTAAGGATGGAGGTTGCTCTAACAAATTATACCTTGATACTGCCCAATATGTATCAATTTAGGGTAATGTTAAGGATAGAGGTTGCCCTAACAAATTATACCTTGATACTTCCCAATATGTATCAATTTAGGGAAATGTTAAGGATGGAGGTTGCCCTAACAAATTATACCTTGATACTTCCCAATATGTATCAATTTAGGGTAATGTAAAGGATGGAGGTTGCCCTAACAAATTATACCTTGATACTTCCCAATATGTATCAATTTAGGGTGATGGTAAGGATGGAGGTTGGTTGCTCTAACAAATTATACCTTGATACTTCCCAATATGTATCAATTTAGGGTAATGGTAAGGATGGAGGTTGCTCTAACAAATATACCTTGATACTTCCCAATATGTATCAATTTAGGGTAATGGTAAGGATGGAGGTTGCTCTAACAAATTATACCTTGATACTTCCCAATATGTATCAATTTAGGGAAATGTTAAGGATGGAGGTTGCCCTAACAAATTATACCTTGATACTGCCCAATATGTATCAATTTAGGGTAATGTAAAGGATGGAGGTTGCTCTAACAAATTATACCTTGATACTTCCCAATATGTATCAATTTAGGGTAATGTTAAGGATGGAGGTTGCCCTAACAAATTATACCTTGATACTTCCCAATATGTATCAATTTAGGGTGATGGTAAGGATGGAGGTTGCTCTAACAAATTATACCTTGATACTTCCCAATATGTATCAATTTAGGGTAATGGTAAGGATGGAGGTTGCTCTAACAAATTATACCTTGATACTTCCCAATATGTATCAATTTAGGGTAATGGTAAGGATGGAGGTTGCTCTAACAAATTATACCTTGATACTTCCCAATATGTATCAATTTAGGGTGATGGTAAGGATGGAGGTTGCTCTAACAAATTATACCTTGATACTTCCCAATATGTATCAATTTAGGGTGATGGTAAGGATGGAGGTTGCTCTAACAAATTATACCTTGATACTTCCCAATATGTATCAATTTAGGGTAATGGTAAGGATGGAGGTTGCTCTAACAAATTATACCTTGATACTTCCCAATATGTATCAATTTAGGGTAATGGTAAGGACAGAGGTTGCTCTAACAAATTATACCTTGATACTTCCCAATATGTATCAATTTAGGGTGATGGTAAGGATGGAGGTTGCTCTAACAAATTATACCTTGATACTTCCCAATATGTATCAATTTAGGGTGATGGTAAGGATGGAGGTTGCTCTAACAAATTATACCTTGATACTTCCCAATATGTATCAATTTAGGGTGATGGTAAGGATGGAGGTTGCTCTAACAAATTATACCTTGATACTTCCCAATATGTATCAATTTAGGGTAATGGTAAGGATGGAGGTTGCTCTAACAAATTATACCTTTATACTGCCCAATATGTATCAATTTAGTGTAATGGTATTGATGGAGGTTGCTCCAATAAATGATACCTTGATACTGCCCAATATTTGTCATTTTAGGCTAAAGGTATGGATGGAGGTTGCTTTAACAAATTGTACCTAGATATTACCTAATATTTGTCCTTTTAGGGTAAAGGTATGGACGGAGGTTGCTTTAAGAAATAACACCTAGATATTACCCAATATGTTTCAGTTGAGGGTATAGAAGGATGTTGCTCTAACCAATTACACTTAATATTATTCAATATGTCTTAAGGTATGGATGCAGGATGCAATAAGTAGTGATACCTAGACATTACCACATGTCACATTATGTGAGTAAATATATTGACAGAGGTTGTTCTAACAAATTATACCTAGATACTGCCCAATATTTCTTACTTTAGGCTAAGGTATGGACGGAGGTTGCTTTTACAAATTATACCTAGATATGACCCAATATGTGTCATTATAGGGTTATGGTAAAGACATAGGTTTCACTAACAAATTATGCCTAGACATTGCCCAATATCTGGCTTTTTAGGGTTAAGGTATGAAAGCAGCTTGCTCTAACATATAATACCAACAAATTATACCCAGATATTACCAAATATGTGACTTGGTATGCTAGATGTATAAGTGGTAATTGCACTTGCTCCAGTAAATAATATTTAAAAAGTAAAAACTAAAAAATATTCATTTAAGGCTAATGGTATGAACAGAGGTTGCTCCAACGAATAATACCTACATGTTACTAATTGTGATCCATTTTAGGCTTAAGGTATTGACAGAGGTTGCTTTAACAAATTATACATAGACATTAATAATTTTTAGCAATTTTAGGTAAACGTTTATTTGTTGGTTGCTCCAACAAATAACACCTAGATATTTATAAATGTAGTTTATTTTGTTTTGTTCCTTTAAAGACACAATCATGGTCATTATAACAACGTCCAATTAAGTTTTTGGTATATGTCTGTGGGTAGAACCACTGGCGAACCATAGGTCAGATGGAAGAGCAATTCACATTTAAAAGTTTTCGCCCTGACCAAGACTCAAACCCATGCTGTAAGGGGAACTCCTCGGCCACAGGTGCCCCCTACTGAATGTGGGCAAAGCGGGGCCAGCATACCAACTGGATTGGGCCGTAGGGGGTCTTATTACCCGATCTAGCCCCTTGGCAGGGCGTTCAGCCCCACCTTGCTATGCGATAGGGCCCACCCCACCCCCGCAACCCGAAAATGAAGTCAGAGCCCCCTGGGGACAGCCCACCACCCTCCCGGCCCGGAGGTGCTGTGGAGTCCAAAGCCCTAAAGACCTACCCCACAGCCTCGTGGGAATCAGTCCTCTGCCTTCTTATTCTCTTGGAGAAAATAATATTTTGCAGTATCTTCGGTAGACCGCTCAAGCCAACGCATCATATAGGTCACCAGAATAAGTGTGGCGACAGGGGTATTGATCTTCCGCCACGATGGTAATTATGGGCGTGCGTGGGAATAAACCCATCAACATATTTTTTGTTTTTGTTTGCAGCACCATTTGAATGAACTGAAAGTTCCATCTTCTCTATCTGGTGATGGTTAAGATTAAGGTGACCTTCCATAGCTGTGGAACCTTTTTTTCCAAAGGACTTCTCCCTTTAAGTGCTTCCACCCTTCTTGAACTATTATTGCAGAAACCATGTAAGTACTTTGACGTCGCCGTGGTTCATGAACCGACCCCCATTAGGTCTACATCACCATCCTGGTCCTTTTTTATGTAGTGGGATACATCAGGCGTACTCTGAAGCGAAGCAACTGCATTGACGTAAGCCTGAGTAGCGTAGTCTGCACTGGTTTTCCACCCCCACCAAATATACTCATTTCAGCTCAAGGACGACACTCACTGGCAAACCATGGTGGTCTATTCTGTTACCACGTTTGTCTCTAACTGAGATTGCGAGCTCAGAAATAGTCCCCTTGAACTCGGGATTAGGATTGGATTAGCCAGCATTTTTGCCGATACTGTGCAGCGACATTTCTATCATAATAAATAGCACAGGGGCACTTATGAGGTGCCCTGGGACGGAACCCGGCCGGTCCATTATACTGACACCGACGAGTCAGGCGTAATGCTGTCCCCTTAGCCACGAGCGTTAGGAGGGAAGCCACTCCTACCTTCTTTAAAGTCATTGGTTTGACCCAGTCGGGGTTCGAACCCACGACCTCCTGACCTGCAAGCCGACGCTCTACCACCTGAGCTATTGCAGCCGGTCGGGATTAGGAAATACAGACAATTTTGTTGTATTCTTGGAGCTGCTGATAGGTCCAAAGGCCCAGGCGCACCATGATTCTCTCCATGGATGAGGTTACATACTCGGTGTTTATAATGTTGTACCAGCCAACTGTGTACACAATCGACCGCAGACCAATCTTAAAACTCCTGTTCTGTTCTTGATTGGCTGTTGAAGATAGGTCAGGCCCGTAGTGATATCAGCTATTGTTCGAAACATCTAGCGCATGATAGACCATCTTCATGGAGGCCTTTGCCTTCAAAAGCAGCATAAAGTATAAGGCTGGTATCCATGGAACCTTAACGCCAGAAACTTGTCCATCCTAAAGATCACAGCAGGCCCCAACCAGTTTGTCTCTGCCAGACTGCCCTAAAATCTGGGAGCACTACCGATTGCCCAAGATCATAACAGAGGCCACAGCTCAAGATTGGACAAATAGCCTGATGAAGTTCTGGCAGAACCAGCTGAACTTGGCCTTGTGGTGTGCAACGGCACGCTGCAGGTCTTATTCAACAACACCTGAATGGACCAAAGGGGCCCCTCATTCAATCTGTCTACCTCGTCCATGTCTACTACACCACCAGTCGCATTCTAGCAGAAATGAAATGCGCCCTCCCCAGGATTTGCCCTGGGATCCCATAAACAACACTTATGACAGTAGAGTATAAGAATGGCTTTGCAAGGAATTCGGGGTCGACCCCTAGACAGACTGGCGCCAAAAAGAGTACCCCAACAACATTGGCCTGGGGGACGTTCACACCAGAGGGCACATTGCGTGGACCCAGACAGACTTCTGGTACGACAGCCAGGAAAAACACATCGCAGCCAAAACACCAGAAGCCTAGACCTCGAGCACATGACATTCGGGTCGAAGGTCTCTAGAGGTCGTCATTGCTGGGTTTTTGCATTCGACTGGCTACCACCTAAAGAGGCCCACATCGAGTTCATTGAGCAATATCCCGGCAATGATGGCTCTTGGAGCACGGTCTTGCTAGATGTCTTGAAAGGCTTCACTCAGGCCGTCATGGAGCAAATCAAGGATTCGATCCAGACCTACATGTGGGCTCTGCTCGGGGCCCAGGCCCAGATCGCAGGCAGCTTGGAGGTGCAAAAGCAGTTCCTAAACCAAGTGGAGGATGGGATCAACTATCTGATCGACATCCAGGTCGCTATCGCCTGTTACCAAAGTGTTCTGCAGTATGTCGGAAGAACTCAACGTGGTCTTTGGAACAGGATTTTACATGGCTCCGAGCAACATGCTGTGGAACATCAACTTAAACGTCCCTGCTCGATCAATGAAGGGGGTCTTAATGCTCTTCAAGGAACCCACTCAGCCCTTTGAACGCCAGAGCGAAGGCTTCTATAACCCCAAGATCAAGAAGGCCAGGTCACTGTCGAGGGCATCCCAAACCAGCTCTATGATCAAGGCATGCGCCCTTACCAGGCATGGGACGAGGTCAGAAAACTTATGGCGGGTGGTATAAAATGGCACCCCAAAGTGGCCATGGTGGTTAACGTCGGGCTCTATGCTTGCGACCTAGGTAAGTACCTAACAGAGGAGTTTACTCTCTGGCTGAACTTGAGGTCCACCAATGACGAAAACGCCAGCGAGGGGATCACAATTCAGCTCGCCAGGGAAGCAGAAGCTCGGGGAGCATTGAACATATACCTCTTTGTCCTTTGGATGCGCAGCTAAACATGGAGAATGGATAATTTGTCTCGGATATTAACTGAAAAGCCCCACTCGGCAATAATTTGCGGAATGACTGGCTGCGGGAAAACGCATTTTGTGACCATTTCTCCGACCAAGCATAACAGGACCTACTGGGAGCGGCTGTGGGGTTGGAAAACAAGGAAGTTTATGTTCTAGATCCAGGTGAACAGCTTCATGACTAGTTGCACACTTTCTACCAAGTGTTTCAGGGTCAGCCGACCTTGTATGTCATTGATGACATGACTACCAGCAAACAGTTCACCAAGAAAAAAGAAATGCCCTCCGAGCTGGCACTAAGCGGCCACCATGCCAAGCAATCGGTCTGGGTCCTGGCTCAGAGGTACAATGCTGTCCTCAAAGTTGCTCTTTTCCACTGCAAGGATCGGGATAGTTTTGAAAAGTGTTTGCAAGAAAATCACATCATTACTGCAGCCGACAAGCCTGCCGTGAGGGAACAACTCGCCAAAATGAAACATGGGAAGCTGCTGTTAAATTCCTCGCAGCCAAGTAGCTATGCCATGTTAACATGAAACGCCTACATCTTGCCGCCGCCTGCTTCGGAGGACGTGTGGCAGCTCTTCTTCTGGAAGCCACAAGCACGGCTGGAAGGTGGCTGGTGAGCCTGCAGATGCAGAACGACAAGGCGTGGCAGCACTTCTTCTTTTCATCACAATTAGACTCAGTATGTATGTGACTATAGCAATGGAATACAATGACATTGTTGACATGCTTTTTTGCCGACGAGTTGCGCTCTCTGCGCAGGCCAACACTCGGCCTGGAGGCCACGAGCACAGCGGAGAGGAGGCTGGTGAGCACGCAAAGGCAGAACGACAAGGGCAAGGACAGAGGTTGGCCACCCTTGTCATGGGGGTGAGGCAAGGCAGCACATAGGCAGAGATTTCTGCAGTTCAGATCGATCACCTCCCTGATGAGGAGATCGGCAAGCTCTACGCCCGATATGGGGCTCGACTGGGGGCTAGTATTACCAAGACTCTTGGCTCCGCAGCGCTCCAGATTTACACCATGGTGGTTGGCCAGCTGCTCCCGATCCCAGCTGATCGCCAGGTTTTTCTGATCGCTGACTTCGAGGCAAATCCTTTCGTTGGGCATGCCCTAACAACCATCACCTGCAGGCTATACCACTGCTTTGTCTCGTACTTAGCTCCTATCATGGCAATTCTAAGCACTTTTAAACATTGCCAAGCATCTAAGTATGTATCTTAAGATGGCGGAACCTACCAGAGCAACGGAGGGGACACCGGGTTTGGAACCAATGGAGGTGGTTTCCCGCCAGAGCAGAAGGATGGGATACCGCTAGAGAATGTGACTAGGATCAAAATCCCTAAGCGGGTCGCTGCTGGGTGGGCGGGGGCAGATGGAAGAAAAAGGAACCAACAAAAACTCCTAGATGATTTGAGGCACCTTAAGGCGGCAGCGGCAATAGAGGCGGAGCACCCGGTGGAGCGACGGCTGCCGGTCATTGATCGCGAGCCACCTACCCCTTCAAACACCTTCAGCAATGCCTCAATGGCTGATGATCGCTGGAGTCGTAGTAGCCCTAGCTGAAATATTGTGGAGGGTTACAGGCTCTGCTGCACCCCCACTACCTCCCCCTGTCTGCGAATTGAAGATGGGTGTCCACTATTCTTATAGACGCGACCCCCATTACATGAACTAACTGCTCCATATTGTCTACCCAAGCAACTCCAGATGGAAAGGAAGTAGACAATTTGATCTACCACGGTGCTGTGTTAGCGGGGTTCGCAATCGTCTATGCCTTTCAGACAAGACAGCACTTGGAGGGGTGTACCCTAAACTGAAATTCACCCCACGCGACTGTGGCATGACCATAGTTGGCGTCACGGCCAACCTCCAAGATCTCCTAATCAAGCAAGGAATAATCTGCACAGACTGGGTTGAATTTGTCTTCGACTGCCCAGTCATCCTCAGCTATCTCCCTCAAGAGCTTGATTCGCAGGAGGGAACTGCCCTCTGGAAGAGATGTGAGAAGCCGTGTTGCTCTTCGTCTGTCATACGGGCGTTTAGGGCCAGTCAGCCGTCTCTAACATACATACCTTCGGCAGTCTCAATGTCACCAATATCAAGGCGGTCCTCTGTCTCCACCCTTCATGTGGAGAAGACAACGGCGGCACTATCTACCTCAAACTCATCTTTGACGTCATTCAAAATCTCAACCCAAAGGTCGGCTGGAAATATCACCAGCGGAGGGACCTGGTCATCCAGGTCGATGAACTGTCGACCATTGGGGCCGAGAATTTCTGAAAGTAACTCTTCCATATAATTATCCATAGTACATAATGGATTATCCAAATACGACATATCCTTCTAAAAGGGAATTTTGATGGTCGCCAAACGCATAAATTTATTTGGCAAAGGCTCTCTGCTGATGCATGTTATATTTTCACCCCTCCTTCTTATAGCCACAGGCCATGCAAAGCCCCATGTCGTTTTTGACGCCTACCCTGCACAATTTCTAGGCCTCGTGCTGTCGCCTTTGGGAAATATCAAGATGTGAATTCTGCAGATGTCCTTGAGGCAGGATCGGCCTTAGAGCTCTGTGGAGCCGAGCAAAATCCAAGAGCAATTGTCTATACGCTTCATAGTGTCAGTGTGTATGCTTTATACATACCCAACATCTAAATGGTAAGAAGGCTAATGGAGATACCCACAAGGGGCCTAGATCGAATAATGAGACCTCCCAAGGCCGATCCAGTTGGTATGCTAACCCCGCTCAGCCCAAAAAAGTGGGGCTAGCTGGTATGCTCAGCCCAAAAAGTGGGGCTGAATCCCCCACCAAGGGATCAGATCGGGTAATGTGCCCCCCACCCCAAGGCCCCTATCCGGTTGGTATGTTCACACCCCACACCTTGCTGCTTGATCCATTTTAGGATAAAGGTATGGACAGAAGGTGCTCTATTAATAATACCTACATATTACCAAGAATAATGTTGTTTTAGTCTAAATGTATGGACAGAATTTACTCATGCAAATAATACCTAGTTATTATCCAGCATGTGTCATTTTAGTGAAAAGGTATGGACAGAGTTTGCTACAAATAAATACCAATTACGAGCTAGTTTAGGGTAAAGGTACGGACGAAGGTTGCTTAAATAATTTATGGTTTGATGTTACCAAATATTGGCCACTTTTGGCTACAGGGGTGGCGAAATCAATTGTCCGAGTTGTCTGAGTCGTATATTTCTTGTCCCGGACAAGTTACTTTTTTCAATTGGCTTGTCCGTGGACAAGTGAAAAAATCCTATTTCTAAGTGTTGAAATTCCCAAAAATAACTTTTATTTCCCAAACTGAAACATAAGACTAAAAGCATTAAAAGATTTGTTTACGTTCATAATTGTGATATGATAAATTTGACTAAACATGAAGTAATTACATGATAGTTTTATGGTTTAACAGATTTAAGTGATTATTAAATCATTGTGGTTAAAATACGTGTGTTTTTATTAATGAATGTACGGACAAGTAGCGCATTGGTACGGACAAGTACATTTTTATAACCACTTGTCCATGGACAAGTAAACATTTCTGAGATTTCGCCACCCCTGTTTGGCTAAAGGTATTGATGTATGTCGCTCTAACAAAGTATGCCTAGTTATTACCAAATATTTGTCATTTTAGGCTAAATGTATGGACAGAGGCTGCTCTAAAAACATACCTAGATATTAGCCATTATGTATCAATTTAGGGTAAAAAATACCTAGATAATTATCAACTATGAGCCACTTTAGTGAACAGATTTTTAACATTCAAGAATCTTTTGAAGGGTTACTCCAATAAAATATCTAAAACAGGTGATAAACCATTTCGAGGTTTATGCACACACACAAAAAAGACCAAGTATATAACTGAATACTACACTACAGCATCTGCCATTTTTCAATAGACAATCTACGGAGGTTGCTTCTAGTTAACAAAATAGTATTGCTACAATGGCAATCGAAACAAGATAAAACCAAACAAAAATGCAATTAAATGCAAAACAAATTTATGCAGAGGTGTGCTTCAAAACACTGTTGTTACAACAAACCTTGATTTGGTTTTAAAAACTACAATTGCAATTGACTTGTTCCAGCTGAGAGCTTGTGGTAAATGTCGTTATTTTTACACGCCAGCATATGCCGTTTTTTCTTTCTACACGTCGGTTGCTCGAATCGAAAAGGGAGATAACTGAAACAGCCTGAAAACAATCCTTCGCACTTGCTTTTAGGGCTACCCGAATCACTTCCGGTTAACTACCCACCAAAAAGGTCATGTTAAGCCCGCAAAGATGCAAAACTCTAATCTTTAGCACGGAATCAGTAACGTTATTTCTTCATATGCGTGAACGACAAACCATTCACAAAACGATTCAAAGGGGACGATAAATTATATATATATATATATATATATATATATATATATATATATATATATATATATATATATATATATATATATATATATATATATATATATATATATATATATATATATATATATATATATATATATATCTATACTATATATCTATATATATATATATCTATATATATATATATATATATATATATCTATATATATATATATATACCTTTTTTAACATCGGGCTCATAAACGTGGACAGAACCACTTCTCTCTTTCCACCAAGGGGACAAAGCAGACGCGATTAAATTTGCACTATTTAATTATCTAGAAAACAAAAATGTACAAAAAATACATCTTACTGAGTCTAACTCATTTAAAATTGAAACACAATTAAAGGTTGTTGCAGCGATGTTCTTAAAGATACTTGATAGAAATTGTCCGAATTTTGCCGTTTAAGGAAGACAAATAGAGATTTATTAATGGAGAAGGATTGTCTGGTTGTCTCCCTGTTTAATATTTGGGCTTCACTTTTTGAATTGTTACTATTTAAAATTGTAACATCCAGTGCTAAACGAGAATGAAGTTATGTTGTTTGTGTCGTCATTGTAGTTGTTGCTGTTGTTGTTAGTGGTGGTCGTGACTTTCGACTTTCATCTTCGTTTTCTTCTTATTCTTACCTTGGTCGCAAACTTTTATAGTGTTTCTTATTTATAATAAAGCCTACTATGTAGAAGGAATAAAAAGGTTTAAAAACCTATTATAAATAAGTTTACACAGAAGTAGTTCTATTGCCCTGGTAACATGCGAACCTCCCAGCAGATGGTCATGGTAACTTTATACATCTGTACTTGAAAATATTTTTTATAAAAACGTATAAAAGAAGTATATTAAATCTTATTAAGATGGATAAAAGACGCGTTTACACGTCCACGCGAATGCTTCTTAGCAAACGGACAGCGTCAATGATCGAGTGGCTGAAGCGTTTGACTTTTGATCGGAGAGTCTCGTGTTAGAGTTTGAGACCGGACATAATTTGTTAGTCCTATACAAAACCAAATCTTCTATGCACTGTCCCAGGCAGTTGCTTATTGGTTTTACCTAAACAGTGGACAGTCAGGAACGATCAGTCTTACTTAAACTTAAGTAAGCTCTTTTTATTAATGTAGATGTACACAGGAAGTTGACACGTGCACAAAGTACGGTGTGGATAATTTATGAAATGAACATAGAAAGCTATACAAAAAATGATGATGTCCCGTTGAAAGAGGATTTAGCCAAACCCTCGGTTATTGAACATATCAGACTAAAGCTTTACAATCTTGGAAATAAGACATAGAATTTTCAAATTCTATCAGGAATAATATTAACCCTTTCTTTTGAAACACTTCTTTAAAGCATATTATTCCTTTTGCATGACATTACATCTAAAAGGGACGATATATATCATTAAAGGCAATATACTCTACAATAAGAACATAGAGGTGTGAGGTTCTTACGTTAAAATAATGAAAATATTGATAAAGAATTCTTCTGTTAAAATGATCTTAATATTTTAACAAACATATATGATTGTATATATAAACATGTACTAACAATGAGAACATACATATTCCACTTTCTTAAATGATGTACACGTTTCTGAAATGACTGATCTGTTATATAAATGTTATTTTTTCAATATTCATTCATAAATCATACCATTGAAAACTATTGAGAGATACTAATAAACACATAAGTATTACATATATAGTATGTACCACAATGTATAAATTTTTCTTTAAGAAAACAAAAATGATGATCGTCGATGGAGTGTGTTTCATTCAGTCCAAAACGCTGACATTCAAAGCTGGCACACGACTATCTGTGACAATGGATTAGCAAATGTATACTTTATAATAGTTATAAACTAAGGGAAAATATATAACAAGAAGAATAAAAATAAAATTTCTTCCATTAAAGATTACAGTTCTTAAATGTTATGTAAAATATCTAAACTTGCAGTTGAAATGGACGCGTTAATTAGCACATAGAATTTTGTCAAAGTGTAGGCTATGCCAATGCTAAAAACATTACTTGGAATTCCACGGAGGAAGAACGTGATGTAGCTAAGAAGAATTCAATACTTAATGAATCAAAAAGACGATTTCAAATTCAATGAATATGTTTCAATTTAATGAAAATCAGTATTTAGAATGTAAAGAAATGATGTAGAAACCATAAATAATGTTATACGAATAAAATATTTGTACTGTACAATACATGTCGGGCCTGGCCCTAATCGCTATTTATGTAACATCCCTTTTATCATTGATATTTCTTGAATTTTAAAGTTTAATTAAGTTTATATCTTAAACTTTTTGCTGATGATATTGTTGTTTTTACTACAAGTTACGACACTCTACAAAAGCAAGTCAATAATGTTTTTGATTATTCGTGTAAATGGGGCTTGAAAACTAACGTAAAGAAAACCAAAATATGTGTTTTTTAAAAAGAAAAAACAAAAACATCCGGATATATACATAAACAATGAAACAATTGAAATGGTTGAGGATTTTCATTATCTTGGCATAAAATTTACATAAACTGGCACATTATCACTTGCTATCAAGTCACTTAAAGATCAAGCACTGAGAGCCTATAATAGTATGCTGTATCTTTTTGATAAATTAAACTTTGACATCAAAACTAAGTTTAAAAATTTCGATACTATGATTGCACCAATTCTCTTATATAACTCAGAAGTATGGGGAGTTTATTGTTGCAAAGAAATATACTCTTTACTTTGATATCAAAACTAAGTTTAAAAATTTCGATACTATGATTGCAACAATTCTCTTATATAACTCAGAAGTATGGGGAGTTAATTGTTGCAAAGAAATAGACTCTATACATCTTTGCTTTTGTAAATATGTACTTGGAGTGAAAACACAAACAAATACCTCTGTGATCTATGGTGAACTCGGGCATTTCCCCATGAGTCTTATTTGCAAAGAAAGGGAAATAAAATTTTGGCTAAAAATACTCAACAGTGAAAACATATGCCCTATATACTCTTGTTACGTTGATCAGCATAAGTTAGTTTCAGGTAGCTGTTGGTCAACTAAGATACACTCTATCATCGATCACCTAGGATTTTATACCTACGTACAGTAATTCATCCTACACATGTTTCTTACACATTTATGCTATTGAAAAAAACATGGCGTGACTAATATATTTAAGAATTGAGAGCTTCTAGCTCAACTAGTCAAAGATGTCTATACTATTCAAAATATAAAGTCGTTTGTTTTGAGAATTATCTAAAACTAATTCAAAACGAAAAGTTACGTAAGCAACTCTGTTGGTTCAGACTAAGCTCACATTTTTTAGAAATAGAAACCGGTTGGTTCAACAACGTTCCTCGTGAAAATAGAATTTGTAAACAATGCAACATGAAACAAATCATATCAGAGTATCATTGTCTTATGTGTTGTCCCAAACATAATGACATTATAATTAAATATTTAGGCGATACACCTTGGCCTAATATAAATAAATTGATAAAAATAATGTCTCATACAAATGAATTAAAATTGTTAAACTTGTCAAGATTCTTAATGCATGCTTTTAAAATAAGAAATAATTTTCTCAATACAGCTTAAGTACATTGTGTTCAAATATAACTTTACTAATACACGTTGCAAATTATTCATTATTAATTATCTGACGTGTTTTGGTGAAAGTCTAGTGATACCCCGTCATTAATAACTGTTTCTATTGTCATTTTTTTCTTTTCTTAAATTTCTGTCCTTTGTTAT
>CM017562.1:26601897-26645775 GCA_007844125.1 Sinonovacula constricta
ACTCGAATGTACCCACCGGTTTATATTGTTACGAACCCATAGCCCACATACTGAGTGGTAGTACAGTTGAAGCC
Source organism: Sinonovacula constricta (assembly GCA_007844125.1). NCBI lineage: Eukaryota > Metazoa > Mollusca > Bivalvia > Cardiida > Solecurtidae > Sinonovacula > Sinonovacula constricta. The sequence goes on from CM017562.1 coordinate 26,601,972, forward strand.
CTCTCAAATTAAAGTAAGTAGTTATTGACAATTCTTAATAAACCAGTAGCAAACTAAAACATTAATTAGGGGTAAAATCACATTCTAAGAAATCCACTACTTAACTAAGGCAATTAAACTCCATCTAACTATAAAATTAGGACTTACCCAAATACGTGGTGGGGGTTACGGCGGAGTGGGGGTGGGGGTACCGGAACAAAACCGTACATACATTGTTACATATCTTGATATTGCCAAGGGAAGCTACCCAACAATTCTGTAACCCAGGGTTACGAATCCTGATTTGGCCAAGGAAAGTTACCCAATCAATGCCATAAATACACAGTTACATATCCTGGTGTTGCCAAGGGATGCTACCCAAACTATACCGTACACACACGGTTACCTATCCTGATGTTGCCATGCGAAGCTACCCAAATAAATTCGTAAACACAGGGTTACGTATCCTGATATTGCAAAGAGGGAGGTTATCAAAACAATACCGTACATACACGATTAACTATCATGATATTGCCAAGGGAATCTATCGAAACAATTACGTACATACATGGTTATATATCCTGATATTGGCAAGGGAGGCTACCCTTACAATATCGTATATACACGGTTACATAGCCTCATGGCTCGAAGGGAGGCTACCCAAACAATCTTGTCCATACACAGTTACATATCTTGATATTGCCAAGAGAAGCTACCCCAACAATACCGCACATGCAGGTTACGTATCCTGATATTGCCAAGGGAGGCTACCCAAACTATACCGTACATACAGGGTTACGTATCCTGATATTGCCAAGGGAGGTAATCGAAGAATACCGTACTTACACGATTACCTATCCTGATATTACCAAGGGAAGGTACCTAAGCAACACGATACTTACACAGTTACATATCCTGATATTGCCAAGGAAGGCTAATCAAACAATACCGTACATACCTGGGTTACGTATCCTGATATTGCCAAGGGAGGCTAATCAAACAATACCGTACATACAGGGTTACGTATCCTGATATTGCCAAGGGAGGCTACCAGAACAATACCGTACGTACAGGGTTACGTATCCTGATATTGCGAAGGGAGGCTATCGAAACAATACCGTACATACATGATTACCTATCCTGATATTACTAAGGGAAGTTACTAAGCAATACCATACCTACACAGTTACATATCCTGATGTGGCCAAGGGAGGCTAATCAAACAATATCGTACATACATGGTTACATAGCCTGACCGCGCGAAGTGAGGCTACCCAAACAGTATTGTCTATACACGTTTACATATGTTGATTTTGCCAAGGGAGGTTAATCAAACAATAAACAATAACTTTGTTAAGCAATAAACTTAATAACTGTTTAAACAATAAACAAATAAATTGCCCGAATGAAACAGCAGACAAACGTTTTTAACTGCTTGGTTTTCATTGTCTATCAAATTTCTGTACCGCAAATTTAAAGTGAGGTCGAAAAGTGCAAAAATTAAATTTAAAAAAAAAAAAAGAAAAAGCGGGAAGGAAAATTTTAAGAACAAGAAAAGACACAAATATCTAATCAAGTTAATTTCTCAAGTTGGTAATTTTAAATTGCAATTTGTTGTTTTTTGAAAGCATTCATTGTATGTTTTTTTTTTGTTTTTGTTTTTTGTTGTTGTTGTTGTTTTTTGTCTTTTTTTAATATTTAATATTGTGCTAAAATAAATTTTATTTGTAAAATATTTATTTCCGCTATTTACGCATAAATTATATCATGAACATCTAATTTATCCAGTTTTAATTGAATTCCAAACTTAAACATATTTTTTACAACTTTGCTTTTATAAATTATTTATAACAAATAGCGAGCTAACTAGCACAATAGATTTTCGAAACGTCCGATTGGCTGCTACTCATAGTATATAGCAACCGTATTGGAAGATTTAAAGTTCGCGCCGATCTGCTTTTTTTAATCACTTTAAAGCTATACTATCGATAATATTTTGTAACATAATTTAAAAATAGTAAAAGGTCGAATACATTAGAGTTGTATACATATTCGGAGTCTGTGACGCTAATTAAAACATTCCAAACTACAAAGCCTATGTTAGCCGTAACACTATACAAAAAGGTAATTCATGAACAAATCGACATTTTTGAAGGAAATTAAACATTACAATCACTACTTAAATATGGATGACTGCTACAGTTAATTCACAATTAAGACTTAGTTATGTAAATTGGAGTCCGATGTTAGACACGTGGATACTTATACACCGACTAGTTTCAGTTTTAAGACGTTTTGACCACGGCCAGTATTATCAGCAGGAGAAAAATAATTACAAGTTATGTGTGTTCAAAGTAAAAAAGAATGTTCATTCCAAAATTATGCGTGTATTGACATTTTTCTCAGATGTACTAAAAGCTCAGACATATCAAACATCAGATATAAGATTGAACTTTCATCCTTAGACCTACGGCGGCCCCGGTGGTCGAGTGAGCTAAGGCGATGCGCTGTGAAAACACCTCGCTAGTTCGAACCCCGCAAGCGCCAAGCAAGAATTAGCACTGGAGAAAACCAGTAAATTGCTTTCTTTTTGCACATAATTTTTAAATAATGTATGTTATTGCAATATATTTTTCCGAGAGGAAATTAAGGTATTGCCATTTTTTTAAAAATATTTTCTAAACTGAATTATTTCCCTCTTGCGTTTAGGTCCGACATGGTCATTTCGATTATATCATTTCCTAGCTAAACAATATTTTGCACGATGTTGCCAGATTTTAAAATGAAAATTTCGTTTACAATAACATGATTTTCTCTGAAGATGACAATTATCCACCCTCACTCTTTTAAAGAGTACTTTAGCTAAACTTCACATTTGTAATTGCAATCTGTTTTTCAATAAATTGCATCAGTTGTTTATTGAAAGCATTCATATTGAGGGATTTATGTTTTGTCTTGGTTCTTTAAATACTCAATATTATGCTAAAGTAAATATTGTAACTTAATTAAAATATAACCTAAACAATTTTTGGAATTTAATCACTATTTGATTTCAAAGAAAGTTTTGAATTTTTTAAAATTATTAGACTGAACTTTTTTGTGCCACAGATGATGTAGTTTCGCGCTTACTCTGCATAAGTTTGTTATAAATAATTCGAATTCACTTTATATTATATTAGTACTAAGAAAGGAGGCTGAATGTTTGGTTCACGGGATCTTATGATCTTATGATTTGATTTAATCGTTTAAGGTTTGTTACTTTTATACGCCAGAATGCCAAAAACTGCTATCATATACATGTATATTTGTAATAATATTTATATTTCAAGAAAGAGACATCTCTATCGAAAATATCATTTTAACAGAAGATTTTTTTTAATATTTTTATTTATTTTTAATGTAAGAACTTCCCACCTTTATGTTCTTATTGTGGAGTATATTTATTATATTAATATATATCGACCCTCTTAGATGTAATGTCATGCAATAGGAATAATATGCTTTAATGACGTCTTTCAAGAAAGGGTTAATATTATTTCTGATAGTTATAATAATAGGACCCCCACTACACAGCCTACGTTAGTCGTAATTATCAAACACCTTACACACACACAAATGAACAAGCCGATGACTTATGATTGTTGTCAAGTTTAACTTTTAGATGTGTTACTATTATACGCCAGAAATTGTTACCATATATTTTGTTAAAATATTCATATTTCAAGAAAGAGTAATTTTCATCCAATACATAATTTAAGATAAGAATTCTTTATCAATATTTTTCTTATATTTAATGTAAGAAACTTCCATTCTAATGTTCTTATTGTAGGCTATATTTATTTTATTAATATATATCGACCCTCATAGATGTAATATCATGCAAGAGATATACGAGCATTCATATACATGAAGCTATTGTTATGACATTTTACACCATAATAGATGAGGTATTAAAATAATACATAGTAAACTTTTGTTTGATTTTATTTCCTCCAACGTTAAATACTAGTATTGGCCGTGTCTCAATACTTTCCGAACAACCCTCGTAATACGCTTTAAAGACATCTTTCAAGAGATGGTTATTATTATTTCTGATAGTAAATTTGAATATTCTAGTTCTAATTGTAAAGATTGTTCAGTATTTATATTTATTGTTAGAGGATTATGTAAATAGCTTTAATTTTATTCAATTATTTTAACCTATGATGTTTTATAGCAGATATTATTGTTAATCATTCTTAATCCTATTTTGAAGAAGTTATAAAACTATGTTGTTGTTGTTGTTGTTGTTGTTGTTTTCCAGATTATTTAACCCACAGGAAATTAAAGAAACAATGTATCGAGTTCCTTAATTAGTTTTAGACGGGTTAAGTAATGAGAACATGAGATGTACATATTTTCATGTCCCCCATATTTGTCTGTGGAAAAGCATTCCTAGGAGATGAAATGTATTATACGAGCATATATTTATGTTCGGACCCAATTCAAGTGTTTCATGTCTATTGCAAACAATCCAGAATTTTTCCATATTTCTTTGGGCCGGAGATCATACATTAAAATGTTAATGTTGCATTTGAGTGTTTACGAGTCTTCTGTTCTACTGTAATAGTTAAGTCATCTGCAGACAACTGATAATTTTAGTTCAACAGTGTCACTTACTTTTACCTGTAATAGAGTTAATTGATACTGGCGCAATAATTTAAAAATGTAAAATATGACAAACATTGAACATGTTACTTAAAATCACTGCATAAATCAACTATGTGTTATTACTCTATTGTTTTTTCTTGTTTTAAATATTGTAGAACTTTAGCATATCTTTATTCAGTAAGGGAAGGTTTGGCCAAATCTACTTCTAACGGGACACCATCATTGTTTGTGTATGTTTTATTTTCATTTCACAAAATATAAATTCCGTATGTCAACTTCCTGTGTACAAATGCATACAAATAATCTTACTTAAGTTTAACTGAAATAATCGTTGCCGATTGCCCACTGTTTAGGCAGAACCAGTAGTTTGAAAGCACCTGCCAGGGACAATGCATATCAGATTTAGTCTTGTGTAAGATTAACAAATTGTGTCCAATCTAGGTCTCTAACATGACACTCTCCGACCCCAAATCAAACGCTTCAACCACTCGATCACTGACGTTGCTCGTTTGCTAAAGAGCATTCATTTGTTGTGTAAGCGTGCTTTTGATCTATCTTAATAAGATATAATAATCTTTTAGTGTGTATAAATATATTATCAATTAGACATACATTACATTACCGCGTCCTTTTGCTGTGTCGTTCACACATTACCAGTGCAATAAAACTTCTTGCGACCAAGAATAAGAAGAAAATGAAGACGACAAAAATCACTACCACCACCACTACTACCACCACTACCACTAGCAAAACAGCAACAATGACACAAACAACATAAAATCGTCTTCGTTTAGCGCTTGATGTTGCAACTTTAAAAAGTAACAATTTAAGAAGTGAAATGTAAATATTAAACAATGCAAGGACCAGAAATCTTTCTCCGTTAATAAATCTACATTTGTCTCCAATGCACGGCAAAATTCGGCCAAATTCTGTCAAGTATCTTTAAAAATGTCGCTCCAACAATCTTTCAATTCGTCTAGAGACTAAGACACCGTTTTTCTTGAAGCCCAAATATTAAACAGAGAGATAACCAGACATTCTTAATCCGTTAATAAATCTCTTTTTGTCTAGGTCTTCCAGCTGACGTCACTATAGTGTTCATAAATGGTCGTTGCGATGTATTAAAAAAATCAGTTTGTCTCCCATACACGGCCAAATTCCGCAAAATTCTATCGAGTATCTTTAAAAATGTCGCTTCCCTGTTTTTCTTGAATTGAATATCGTGCTGCAATCACACGTGATTTCTTTATTATTAAACGCAAAGACAGCTTTGTATACTAATGATATGGTTCTGTACTTTTGGTGTAGTGTATTTTGAAGTAATTATAACCTACGGCATGTACTTTACTTTGAACGTATACACATTGAAAGAGTTTTTTGCGAAACATAATGAGATGAACATGGGTTGTCTTATCAGTTTGTGTCTCATCCGTTCTGAGATTTGTTTACCCTACAATTCTTGAAAAAAGTGATAAAAATAAAATAATTTAATTTTAAAACAGTGTTGCGCTTTCTTACGGTAGCATTATTCAACCTTGATGAAATATTAATAAAAGTTATCAACAAAAGCTGGATATGTTTGTTTATTTGAGAATTCTAATGAGCGTTTTTATCTGATAAAAACAAAATGTACAGTTTTGCCTAAATTCAAGGTAGACAGACACACACGAGTCGCACAATATAAGTATTTAATCTATTACGTCACTAACGAACCGATCCAAAATTATGTATGACTTTCGTTTACTAGGACAATCTAGGTCGTTGAACTAAAAACCTATAAAAATTCGAGTTCGAGTCCCGGCCGGGACCCAATGTGAGGGATTTTAGCTGACCCATAATGCGCCAATGGTTCTACCTAGACATTTGTACTGGGTCTTCTGACCCAAAAATACGGCTGCGCGTCGCTATAATGTCCATACATTTGTTATTTGCCGAAATATTACACCTGATTTATGTTTAGTGGTCCAGGATTAACATTGGACAGATAATGGCCGGTAGCCTTTTGGCTGCTGGTGTTCAGGGCGCCCTTATGAGGTATCCGCCAATCAGTTATAACCTAACATTAATGGTATCGCTAATTTATATTTAGTGTTTTAATCGATTAAATATTGAGCAATAGCAATTATTATTTACTTAGTTTTAATGAGGGATTGACCTCTACTGCCATGTGGGCTATAAGCTCGCAACGAAAACAAACATGTGTGTACAGTCGAGATACCGGCCCCACATTTGTCTTGGCTTCTTAATTTAGAATAAATTAGAGTTAATTACCCTTGTTAAGTGACTTTATTTTCCATGAAAATTTACCATAGCTGCCTAAATTTGTCTAAGGTGCTTTTGGGGGGCTATCATCGATGTGTTCATTGGCCCCTAACACGATTCAAAGGTGTTTATGATCAATTTTCACAAACCATGTTATTGCAAATTTGAATGTTTCATCTAGAGCATTTATGTAAAAAAATGTCAGAGATTCAGAATGTGTACATAAAACACTGCTATATTCGGTATTTTACTATTTTAAGTTATGTTTAAAATGCTCATGATAGTATTGCTTTAAGTTGTTACTGTTATCCGATCGGCGCGAAATTTGAATTAGCCAATACGGGCGTTCGAAGTTTTACTTTAAATTTATGATAGTGAGGTGGAATTTCAATTATTAATTTGAATAAAAAAGTTGTGAAGAGACAAATATCAGTTGAAATTATGAATGGATTCTATTCAGTTAAATGTATTTTATGTTTTCTAAATATTTAAATAGCGCAAATGTAATCGAGTCTGTTTTGTCCGCTGATGGAAAAAGCACAGTGGTTCTGTCCACGATTGTGAGTCCGATATTTTTGTAAAAAATCTTTTTTTCTAATAGTTTTCGTTATTAGTTGTGCTGCCCACACATGAATACCACATAGTTAAATAATTCTATTTCATTGCAAAGAGGACAGTTTCTGTGCCTTGTTTTGTTTTGTCCCTAAATAGATAGTTTCCACATCAGTGAAGATCCCTTATCTTGGCATCAATTTTTGATGGTAAGTTCAAGGGATTTTCATATGAATTGTATAAAAGCGTAAATTTGATTTTTTTTTTGTAATTTCTTCAATTTTGGTCCAAACATTGAAAGCTATACACCATTGAAAAGCTCTTGAAATTCATATTTTTAAAATACAATATTTTTTAACTTGATAAATGCACAAAGAACTTATACACAGAAATAGATAAAATTATTGGCCCATCCTTTAACAAAATGAACATTGTAACTTTTTTGGTTGTATTTTTTTTTACCTTTTAAACTATCAAAATATAGGTTTGATATTTTAAAATACTTCATAAAAGCTGTTAAATTTGATATGAAATTCATTAAAATAGATTGAATAAATAAAAACACAGTGGTGAGTTTAATACAGCATATATTTCCAGATTTCGGCCTGCATTAGCTTCTGCCTTCAAAGATGGCTGCCTTAAACTATTATCTTATCAGTGCATATGACATCACATGGAAACTATCTATAACTATATAGATCCTAACCATAGAGTAGTATATATCTTATCATAAACTATGTTACTATGGTGACATTTATTTATTTATTTTATGTATTGCGGTTACTGTATGCGTAGTTATTTAAACGCTTTAATTAAATAAATGTATCGTCCGCTTTCTGCTTCTAATGGTTTTATTAATTGTTTTGTGACTGGTTTGTCAGGAATTTCGTCCTCTTCAATGATATTGTTCACATATGTAAAGTACTCTTGATGCTCCTGTTTCCGAGCTAAAGCTTTGAACTTATTATATGTATCGATTTCAGAATGTTATTTGTAGATTTCTTCATATTTTAAATTTGTATGTCCTTGAAACAAATGGGAGCAATCAGACTCATCCAGCTGACGAGGCAGTGTACATATCTTGACAATAAGCAAGACATATGACATGGCAACGCACGTGATGTTATTTTTGAACATATTGTTTTAAATTTATTTTGCGATAACTTTTTACAGTTACAGTGCCTAAAGTATAAGAGCGTGATCAATTATGCCTAAAGAAATACAATTCGCCTCTTTGCGGGCTTTACCGACCTTTTTGGTTGGTAGTTAACCGGAAGTGAATCAAGTTTAAAAAATGGCGTCTTGTTGTGCAGATTTTAAAAATATCCATAAATTTCGCTCTATTATGCTGTCCTAGCAATAAGTTATTACTTGTTTCACATTCAAATATAGAAGTTGAAGCAGACGGCAACTGTTTTTTACGTATAAGTTTAATTCTAATCCAAAAAATTTGTCGTGGAGAGGTGGATTTGGGAAAGATTTAGTTCTGACATAAAGTTCTGGTAAGTATTTTGTTTTATGAGCTTTACTTCTTTCATATGGCTTGTTTTGTATTTATATACATATGTTTTATATTAGTTCCAGTAAAATTCAAGCCGCCAAACCTGACTAAATGTTGACATGTGCCTTTGTCACTGCGATTATTAAAAATATGCCCTTTTCTCATTGATTCGAGCCTTCCCACGGATTCGTGACGTAAAAGTTCTAATGGAATTCGCGCTCGTGCTACGACTTTCACTATCCGAAAACGGTGCATGTTTTCATTCAGCTGATTTTACATCATCCAAGAGTAAAATATGCGCAAAAAGCAGGTATGTATGCTATTCCACAATAGAATATGATGCAAATCTGCTTAAAATCAATATTTTTCCACAGAACACCTGTAAATTCTTCAAAAAAATAAAATAATTTCTTCGCTGTCACCATTCAGGAAGTTTCTGTGGAGTTGCCTTTCCTACGATCTGCCTCAGCAAGGTGCTTTAAACTTATACTGCCATAAAAAGGGTTGCGAACCAATGCTACAGTCGATCTTAATTAAAAATTCAATTAAGAAACGTCATTCTTTGTTGTAAGACTGTAGTGCTTAATTGAAACGCTAATTATTGGCCATAAGCAATTTTTTTTTCAATACTTTAAAGCATAATTGCCTTTTAGGGTGAATCAAGTAAGGTTGACCGACGGGCACCGAAAGTACTCTGCAGAAAACCGGCTGGTGAAAGCTTATGAGGCGAGTCAAAGAGCGAAAGGTCCTAAGCAGCTAGGCAGTTTGGTGTTCCTGAGAATACTTTAAGGGATAGAGTAAAGGGGCGCATTGATCCTTTTGACTTTTGTATTGGGGGTGACACCACACTAAGCAGAGAAGAGGAAGAGGTATTGGTGGAGGTCATGTCTTTGTTGGGTTATGGCTATACCAATACCAAACTGCAACAAATTGCTGGGGAACTGGCGTTTGACATGGGTAAAAAAATAAAAAATAAACCCATGAGCAACAACTGGTTGTATGGGATTTTGAGAAGATGGGTAATACGTATTGCGTCTTTTTCTCCAAGGAGTTTGGACAGTAACAGGGCTAGATCTTCAACACCAGAGATAGTGTCAACTTATTATGACAATCTGGGGAAAATACTGACGAAATATAACCTGACTGATAAGCCCCAGCACATTTACAATTTGGATGAGACAGGGCTGCAACCAGACCATCGACCTCCAAATGTAATTGGTCCATTAAATTCAAAACCCCAGGCAATCACGTCGCCAAGGTCGAACCACAACAACATTGATTGGCTGTGTAAATGCCGTCGGAAAATCGGTTCCGCCCTTTTTCATGTTTAAGGGTAAACGACTGAATAGCGACCTCATGGCTGGAGCATCAACTGGAGCTAGAGGTGAAATGTCTGAATCGGGTTGGTCCAACCGGGAAATATTCGAAACCTATCTCAAAGAACACTTTCTTCCTTTTGCTCGTGCTGGCACAGATACATCACAGCCAATTTTGCTAATTTTTGATGGCCACTCCTCACACGTATCACCGACTTTGATCAATTATGCACAATCACAGAATCTCATCTTCTTTGTTCTTCCCGCACATACTTCCCACATCCTCCAACCTCTTGACATGTCAATATTTGGACCATTCAAATCCTTCTACTACTCGGAATGTTCAGCTTTTATGAAAGCTAATATTGGACAAAATATCACCCGATTTGACATATGCAAGCTTGCTTGCAAGGCATATTTAAAGGCCATGACACCAACCAATATTCAAGCTGGTTTCAGGAAGACGGGAATCTATATGGAGAAATTATTTCCAGCAGAAGCTTTCAGAGAAGAAAACCCCCTCGACAAGGTAAGAGCCATTAAGTCAGGGAAGGAGGCCGTGGAGGATTTCATAAGAATGAAACTGGAAAATTCAAGCTGTGCATGTGCTTGCAAAGACAAAAAGAAAAACATGAAGAAACCTAAACCTGGCGGGAAAGCAATAACAGAGGAAGAGTTTGTTCAAGAAATAAAAGATTATGAAAACGGCAGAAATAATGATATTGATAACTCACCAAACAAAGAGAACATCCCCCCTTTAGAAAGAAAGAATAGACCTACTAAAAAGTCATTACAATTTAACAGCCTCAAACCATCAACAAGCGGAATCAGAACATCCAGAGAACCTATGATTCCAGACTCAGACTCCGAATATGAAGAGGTTGCTGCTGAAGAAGACCTCTGTTGCATTGGTAAGAAACTTGTCACATGGGCATATTGTGACAACTGCAGCCACTGTGTCCACTTGTGTTTCAGCACACCTGTGAGAGTAGTTAGACGCCACAGCACCTTCTTATGCCCGTGTTGTGAGGTGTAATCCACAAACTCAGAGACAGACAATTTGTTGGATTTTTTATGTTGTTGGTTTTAAACAGAACTTATTCTTTTTTAGGTTGTTAAAAAACTTAAAGATTTAATTAGTTTAATATCAAATTGGTGGGTGACATGTCAGTCGCTAACCAGTTGATAAAATATTGGAGATGTAAATTAATTCTTAATTCAAATTTGAGCATTCATTTAATTTAAAAGTTAAAATTTTAATTTTTCAAACATAAACTGTTAAAATACGTATTTTAATTCTCGAATCAACAGTTGTACGTTGGTATTTTATACCCGTTTTTAAAATGAACACGACACTTTCGATGGGAAGTGTAGTTTACAAGAGTTGCTGTTATTTGCTCCCATTTCAAGGCGGCCAATCATAGGGCGCGAATCGATGGGAAAGCGCCTAGAAGACTTAGATAGGTCAAGGCCATGTTGCAAAAGTAAATATTTTGTGGAAAGAAGTTCGGTCGTAAACTCACAAACTGTAATCCCTTGATTGAATGGCAGATATCATGTCCAATCAGTGTCACATGTTCTGTTTTCTAACACAACACTTTTGAAAATTGAAGCAATGCTTAATGCACGTGCTGACAGAGGCATTGAACTGAGCAGTGAAATTTTAAATATTCACTAACCTCTTAACATTTTCACTCATACAGTTCTCCTATTTTTGTTTTATTTGCTTTACTTCCTACATATGTGACTGGCCATATCAAAATCAGTCTAAAGTAGTAAAATTAATATTTTTAGTTTTTATATTTATTTTATAGAGCATAAATAGCCCTTTAAAACGATACAAGAACCATCACGATACTATAATCCTGTGGAAAGTTATTCAATACTGGGTTGATTGAGTCAAAATGTGTAAATAATGTGTTTAATTTGTTATTTCATCTTTAAATTACTTTTTTATTACTTTTATAGGTTTTCCATCGGCTATTTAATCCTTCTTCAGTGTTTATTTACATCATTGTCGGCCATCTTGAATTCTGACATAATGTAATGTACGAAGAAACTATATCTCACCAGTTACGGGATCTCACCGGTTATAGGGTCATAAATATTCATGAGGAAAAGGGGATGATGACAGCTCTTTTCATTCTTCGGACTTATCATGGTCAAACAGCCTAATTATGTTTTTGTTTATTATTTTTTGAATAAGTAAATATAAATATGAAATAATAAAGGTTATAGGTACGTACAGCCTTATTGAGTTAAATCTCATCGGTTATTGGTACATACAGCCTTCTAGAGGTAAATCTCACCCGTTATTGGTACACATAGCCTTGTTGAGTTAGATCTCACCGGTTAAAGGTACATATAGCCTTATAGAAGTAAATCTCTACGGGTACAGGTACATACAGCCTTATAGGGGTAAATGTCACCGGTTATAGGTACATACAGCCGTATTGAGTTAAATCTCATCGGTTATAGGTACATAAGCCCTATATAGGTAAATCTAACCGGTTATAGGTACATATAGCCTTATAGACAATGGCAGAAATTATGCGACCACCGATTACCTCCCCTGATAATTGACCCTTCCGCCATTACGGTACTTCCACAGAGAGTTCATTGACGCTGTGTTATTATATGAACTTAAACGTTGTTATAATGCTGTATAAAGGCAGTCGTGGTAAGCAGTGCATAGTCGTTGGCTACAACAACATCCAAAGGGACATACATACGTGGAAAAACACGAAATGTGATTTACATGGAGAAAAAAACGAAGACTGCGTATGCGTAGCCCCATTCAGAGTCTGTTGTTTGCCAACTCAAAATGGTAGTCTTTATTATGTGACAGGATTTGAAGTTGTGATCTTATTAATTATTACAAATGTATCATGGTGTTCCTTTTAAGGGTTTTACTGTATCATCAAAGTGTCATCATTATAGTGTTTTATTCTGCAATTATAATGCCTGTTCAATACATTTATTACTTTTGTCTTGGAAATTTGTATTAATCTTCATGTCAATGTTAACTTACTCGAGTTTTTAAATCTAATAGGCTTCAATAGTAACTTCCATGTTGCTTAAAACTAAATCTACCTGTAGATTTTTGTTTCTTAATATTGTTCATGGAGTACAAGGCAAACAACAAGGTTCAAATCTGACATGTTGAATCTTAATTCTTATTTCATATTCTTTATAAAAACAATAGTAATAATGCAACACCACACCAATACTTGTCTTTAAACAATAAGAACTGTTATAAAAATTGCTTGTTTATCCAGTTTATTGTCAAATGCTAACCCTTCATTCCTGGGATGTGGCTGTTATCCATGGGCAAACAGTGTAGATCCAGATCAGCCAGCTCATCAGTGCTGTCCAATCAGGATCTGCACTGTTTGCTTTTTAATCATGGTCATTTGAGACAAAGAAATAAAGAGTGTAGATCCTAATCAGATGGCACTGTTCGTGCATGCAATAAGACCCGTTTATGTGGAGTAAATGGTTAAATCTTAATTTACTGCAAAAGTAAGGCGTTTGCACTTGGTAATGTAGATTGTAAACATTTGGAAAATGGATACAGTATTTATGAACTGAAAATTATTTTGAAATTTATGTAAACTATTTTTTTAAATGTTTATTAATTGGAATTTATGTGCCAAGATTAAATCTCTTTAAAATTGTAACTGCTTTTTCTGTACATTTAGATAAAAAAGTGAAATATGCATATCAGGGATCACCACACTCAGAAAACACAGAAAAGTTTACTGACAATCAGTGTTGGATTGAACACAGTCATGTAAATATACTTAAAAAAATTAGAAACGCAACTTCTTTAAATACGAAATAGATTTCGTCTTTAAAGAAGTTGCGTTTCTAATTTCTTTAAATATATATGTATACATTCAGCTGGTCATACTGTATGCCTGACATTGTCACATATATCTGTCACAGCATCGTATGTAGTCCTGGCTAATATTTAACCTTTTATAGTGACATTCTTCGGCAAGACGCGCTAACAAAAAATTAAAATAAAATTTTCTAACACGTCTAACAGTGTCATCAACATACTTCTTATCGTATTTAACATCCACAACTACTGAAGCAGATCTGGTCCAAACCAGGAATTTGCAAAACTTTCTTTCTGTGCAGTGCATAGCCATCTGAACCTGGGTAAAGTACCCATTTTTTCCCTTAGGGTTTAAACTATATTCGCCATAGACATACACTACATCATATTTTCCACTGGTAATAAGTTCATCCAATGGCTTCATAGGGCACTTAATTTCAATGATGGTGTCATTGTCTATAAGTCCATCAGGGCTGGCATCTAAATAAGGCTCCACACTATTGACAATAGCACCTGTCTTGTTTACAGTAGTCCCAGTTTCCTCCTGAAACCATTTCCGTGCCTCTTCCTCATGTTTCAACCCATGACTTGTAGCACTGTTGCCTTTGAATCTTGGGTAGATGTGATTATTTACAAACTTCTCTGGGTCTGCCCGACTTGTCTTTGGCAAAGAGTAAACTTTACTTGAAGAGATTCTTAGTTTGCGCACATCATGCCACAGGGTTGTAGACTGTGAGACAGTTGCAGCAGAAATTGCAGTTTTTTGTTCATTTGACAAATTGATGTATTTCTGAAAGAAGTCATTGCAAAACTGACACTGAACCTTATCAACTGGCTTGGATTCATCTATGTCATGACTGGCATGTTGAACAGGTAATGTTTCAACCACTTGTCTTTCCTCGTCATTAAGGTTCTATTAAGCATTGTCCCATTGCATGCACATAGTAGTTTTGTGTTGGATTCAGTGGCATGTTTCTGAAGATCTGAATGATCCAGGATCTGCTTGGTTTTTGGCAACTTTGTTTTGCTTGACTGTTTTCTTGTTTTAGTGTTCACAGCATCATGTTTCTGGATTACTAAAGTCAATGTCTTCAAACTTTTCATGTAAGAGAGATTACTAGCACCACGGCCCCAAAGGCGTTCTTTGTCCGTAGATGCTTCACACGCAATACCATGTGTCCAGGCCATATAAATGGCAAATACAATTGCAGACATATGACTGCAGTTCCTTCCCTCCCCGGCTGGGCAAGTACAATGTCCTGTAATAATTGAGCAGTCCTCTGCAACTGCGACCTATCAAAGTAATCAGATTGACCGACACCAGGCTGTGATGGTGAGACTTTCGCTTTCAAGTAGTGAATGTTGTCAACAGTACATGACAGAATGTCTCCAAGCCAACCATTCTGAACATAATTGTAAGCAAACAAAGAGCGGAACAACTTAATTGCCTTTCCATTATAGGGGTTTTACAGGACCAGATAGTCAACCAGGTCTTCATAGGTCACCTTTGGCCAGGATCGAGGCTCATTTGTAGCCCAGCTACAATTGTCTGATGGCAGACCTGAAAAATATATTTAGTTGTAATCTTGCAATTTAAATATTTGACTGTTGTGTTGCAGGTGGGGTATGTTGTTCAAATCAAATTACAACAGTGCAAATCAATTTTATTTACATCCAGTTTACTATAAAGTAATAATATTATTATTTAACTTGCCAGGATTAATCTATAATAAATCCACACTTTGCCCTAAATGTACAGAATCCACGTTTATTTGGGATTGTTTTAAACGTCCATGTTGTCAAGTGGCACCTCATTTCGGACAGTATTTTAATTTGTCTATTTTTGATCTGTGTCAAAAAATTGTCCATGTTTACATCGTTCCAGATCAAAGGATACCAACTTCCTTCTAATGTCTGGACCAAGTAAATATGGTCACAGCTAAAATCTACCTTTAATGGCATTGATGTAACAAAGCCAGAGTTAATCCCTACAAGGGGTAATTAGAGCTTAGTGCCAAGCCAAGTGCCAAGCTGGAGTATGAGAGACTTATGAAGCAGAGTGTGATTGGAGAATGACTGGATGTATAAACCAATGGATGAGAGAGATTTATGAATAATTGTGTTAATTGGTAGAATGGGAGAAGTGGGTGTTGCTGAATAGAGAATGAAAATGTAAGATTTAGGCAGAGAGAGAGTGATCAGAGGAGAAGAGGAGAGAGATGCAGAGAGGACAGAGAGGAGGAATGAGACAAGACATGGAGGAAAAGTTATAACTTAACAAATGAATAAATGACGGAAGGAAAGAAAGTGAAGATTAAAATAGAGAGTGCAGAACTGTGTAGAAAATGAGATCATTAAGCCAAGCGAGTTGATGAGCAAATAAAAAGTAATTGAAAGCACAAAGTTTGGATTCGGTAATCACTACTACATCCCCCCATGCAAAACACTTCATCGCAACACCGCCGGGTGACAAATGGTGGAAGAATGCCGGGTATCGACAAAGGACCTTTCACTGGATAAGCAATTTGAAAAATAGCTTAAAAAAGTTTGATATAGTGTTTTAAAAAGAATCATAACTGGTTATAAACTTTAAAAAAAGGAGACTTGAAAAGGGCTTTCCAGTGACATATGTAAAAGAGGAAGACGAAATTGTTCTCTACAACAGACTGTGTGAAACGAGGCAAGGAATCTCAAAAGTGGCAGGTTTGCTAGAGTATGTCACTGCAAAGCAGAGGTCTCGAATAGAATGAGTAGGACATTGTTGACCAGGCAATCTGGGGCCTCAATAAAAACACAAGAGTATCCAGGGGCCTGTGAGAATGTAACAACCACAAACCATGGAAGGGGTGAAGCGGTTTGCAACAATGGCCAAAGTAGTCCTGACAGAAGATGACGAGGTTACTGTTTCCAACATCACCAAAAAAAAATTACTGAAGAAGGCCATTGTGTCCGAGAAAAAGGTCTTAAAAGCCAACCATCAGACTGGAGACCTAGACAATCCTGGAGACACCATGCCTAGAAGACAAGAGAGACACCTTGTACACACGGTGGTGAGTACTATCATTTTTTGTCGGATTGTAGACACAAGACTGCCATATGCCATAAATGCAAACAAAGTAGGCATATTGCTAAAATGTTTTACAAAAGCAATAAATAAGAATTTTGGCGTGTCCCTCAAAAATCTGTGGATGGGTGGGACAATATAAAATCTGAAAGTCCAAAAATTGGGAAAGCGTTCCAAATTGGGGAAGAAAATTGATGTCAGATTTAAAAAAAAAATCAACTGCAGCTGAGGTTGCTAGCATGCATAACTTTAAATATGTTGCCAGAAAGTAAAATTAACATTAAGATAAGGAAGCCTATAATGTCTATGGAATGATAAAATGAGAGTCCTAATCACAGCAATATATTAAACTATAGTGTTAAATGGTTTAATTTGTTTTTACTAAAGACAGCTGTATGAGTGGAGAAATTCTAAATTATATGGTAATGACCAGCCTTTTGATAATATGTTTAGGGTGTGGGGGTCCATACTTTCTGTTCTTTACTGCATCAGATTAAGTGTATTTTCAACTTTAGTATCATTATACTTGCATAATAGGCCCAAGTGATTTTATGAGCAATTATTGGGATTGCAACATGTGAAGTTGCTGATATGATGAATGATAATAAATATAATCCTTTAAGGGAAAGGATATATTGTCACAATGAGGTGACCTGCGATAAGCGATAATTCGATAAGTGGTATGCTTTATTCCCAAAGCTATAGAGTTATCCTTGAGGTTAATAAGGGGACATGGTTATGAGGTGATATGGATGAGTTTTGGAGGTAGATGAGAAAGGCTTTAAAAGACATTATATAGATTAAACAACTTTTTTAATATGATATTAATTTTTTTTTGAAAGTTATTATTCCATTGTTTGGATGTTTATTTAAGTAACATTTTAAACTGTATTATGAGCATAGTTATTAGACATATAAAGCATTAGGATGTATGGCATTTTTGTGGAAGCAAACTGAGGAGATATGATTGTACTTACTAAGTTACATGTAAACCGTGCTTTTGTTTAATAATGATTTAGACGTTAGCAATGATATAAACATGGATTATCATGAACTGTGCAATGTTGTGAAAAATGTTCTAGGTGATGAACAATGTGACTGTGATGATAAATGATTGATAAATGATGTTTAAGTTGTGGTGTCAATACAATATGACAACATACATTTTATGTTTTATATGGTATTTAAAGTGATCCATGAATAAGATTATTATTCTATTGAACATCAGGGTGGATTGAATAGTAACATTACCTGATTGTGTAAATATGAATTCGTTTTTAATTTCTATTCAATTATTTGTATATTATTTTATGTTGTTTTTTTTTAAATTGAAGTGTATTTTTATGAGGCTGTATTCATAAAAGGCTGTTTATAATTCTTCTTGGGATAAACAGATAACTTAAGCAATAATGTATTAATAAGATATGCAAAGCTATGTAAGGAAATGCATTTATATATTTAGTTTAATATTTGTTTTATATATATGTAACATATGTTGGACACATATGTTCAAGCTGACATATAAATCTTTCAGTTAATGTTGAGTCTTTGAAGAATAATATATAATATTCTGACTTAATGACAAGCAGACCTACAGATGGAATGATTTTCGTAATAATATGCTTAGGATATATTGCAATATCTTGTTCAGGAAACTGCATTTACAGTTTTGATGAATTTTAAGAAATGACACACCTTTTGATGTAATAACAAGTATATTTATTTGCTTTGTATATGAATAATGTATTGATTTAAGGTATGAATGAAGTAAGTGGTACAGCTTGAAAGAAAGATGGAATGACCGAAGATTATTGTACTGTATGAAAGTGTGCGCAAGTTTGCGGAGCAAACTTAGAGGGAGGGTAAGAATGTATCACCTGGCAGAATGCATGGCCCTTGTTCTATGTAGATTACATAACTAATCCAGATCAAAGGATACCAGTAAATATGGTCACAGCTAAAATCTACCTTTAATGGCATTGATGTAACAAAGCCAGAGTGAATCCCTACAAGGGGTAATTAGAGTTAGTGCCAAGCTGAGTGCCAAGCTGGAGTATGAGAGACTTATGAAGCAGAGTGTGATTGGAGAATGACTTGATGTATGAACCAATGGATGAGAGAGATTTATGAATAATTGTGTTAATTGGTAGAATGGGAGAAGTGGGTGTGGCTGAAAAGAGAATGAAAATGTAAGATTTAGGCAGAGAGAGAGTGATCAGAGGAGAAGAGGAGAGAGATGCAGAGAGGACATAGAGGAAGAGTGAGAGAAGACATGGAGGAAAAGTTATAACTTAACAAATGAATAAATGATGGAAGGAAAGAAAGTGAAGATTAGAAGAGAGAGTGCAGAACTGTGTAGAAATGAGATCATTAAGCCAAGCGAGTTGATGAGCAAATAAAAAGTAATTGAAAGCACAAAGTTTGGATTCGGTAATCACTACTACATCCCCCCATTCAAAACACTTCATCACAACACCGCCGGGTGACAATGGTAATGTTTACTATTAACAAGTGGGGTTTGCATAGTAGCGACAAACATGATTGGTTAGATGTGACATTTTGACGTAACACAGTTGCTTAAAATAACCATGCAAGCTTCTCGAAGGCGTAAAAATAAAAATGTCGAACTTTTCATAAGAATCAGATTCTGGGAAGAAAATCGACCCCTTTCACGGCTTTCGTTCAGTTTATACCAAAATTCGTAACTGTTTGACTAGAAAATTAGCGCATGAAGTTCAGCAAAGTTTGTACTTACCAATGGCTTGATTCGATGCCATATTTGACTGTAAGAGGGATTATTTTGAGAATGGAAAATATATACTAAAGGATGCTGCTTATCGTCTTGGAAGTACCTTAATGGCGGACGGTCATGTGACAAATTAATGGCGGCGCTCTTATTAGGTAGATTTGGCATCGTCTATAGAGGTAAATCTCACTGGGCACAGGTACATACAGCCTTAGAGAGGAAAATCTTACAGTACATGTACATACAGCCTTATTGAGTTAAATCTTATTGGTTATAGGTACATACAGCCTTAAAGAGTTAAATATCACCGGGTACAGGTACATGCAGCCTTACTGAGTTAAATATCACCGGGTACAGGTACATGCAGCCTTACTGAGTTAAATATCACCGGGTACAGGTACATGCAGCCTTTTAGAGTTAAATCTCACTGGTAAAAAGTTCATACAGATTTACCTAGTTTAATCTCACCGATTATAGGTAATGCAGCCTTATACAGCTAAATCTCACCGGGTACAGGTGCATACAGCCTGATAGATACATATCTCACCTGTTATAGGTACATACAGCCATATTGAGTTAAATCTCATCAGTTATAGGTGCATACAGTCTTCCAGAGGTAAATCTCACCAGGTACAGGTACATACAGCCTTAATGAGTTAAATCTCACCGACTATAGGTACATGCAGACTTAAGAGAGCTAAATCTCACCGGGTGCAGGTACATACATCCTCATTGAGTTTAATCTCACCGGTTACAGGTACATACAGCCCTATAGAGGAAAATCACACCAGTTATAGGTACATACAAACTTATAGAGGTAAATCTTCCCAGGTACAGGTACATACAGCCTTATAGAGGTAAATCTCACCGATTATAAGTACATACAGCTTTATCTAGTTAAATCACACCGATTATAGGTATATGCAGCCTTATACAGCTAAATCTTACCGGTTATAGGTACATACAGCCTTATAGAGGTAAATCTTACCGGGTACAGGTACATACAGTCTTAATGAATTAAATCTTACCGACTATAGGTACATGCAGCCTTATTGAGTTAAATCTCACCGACTATAGGTTCATGCAGCCTTATAGAGAGCTAAATCTAACCAGTTATAGGTACATGCAGCCTTATTGAGTTAAATCTCACCGGGTACAGGTACAAACATCCTTAGAGAGGAATATCGCACAATACAGATACATACAGCAGGGGTGTAATTTTTCCGCGGAAATGCGGATTTCCGCGGATTTGGGTCGGCCAAGGACCATTTCTGCAATTCGGGTAAATTTGAGGAAAACATTTTAGGGAGAGGGGGTGGGGGTAGGGGGCAAATGGTCACCGCGGATTCGGTTTAAGTTACTCGGAGGCGACAAGCGACCAACGAGAGGACAGAATTCTTCGATGAACACAGATTGCCGTAGACGAAAACATGTTCAACTTACCAGGCTAAACGATTTGTAACGCGCAATTTCATTGGTTGTTACCTAACTGATCATCCAATTAAAAAGTCTGTTTTGGCGGCGTCAAGGGACCGTCGAGAGGACAGAATTATCCGAGGAAAACCAAGGAGACCAATCGGAACACCTCGGATAATTCACGAATGATGATTGTCCCGAGGACGGACAATCGTACCTACTCGGCGATCTCCGGCAAGCTTCGCATATATCACCTTGTATGTAATTGTAGGAATACACCAGTTGGTGATTTGCCCCGGCGAATAACTTCTCATTGCATTATGTAAACAAAGATGGCTGACTTTTCAAAGTGCATGCAGTACGCCAATCTCCAACGCAGTGTTCTCCCCCTTTCAGTAAGGAGAATCTCTGCTACCATACAGAAATCCTTCCAGATCTGGAAACTAAAGAAACGGGATGTGGTCTTTATGTGTCGTTTTATTTCAGCAGAAGAAAAAGAATATTTTTGTGTTCACAAATATAATAATGGCTGTCTGGTATCATTCAAAATGATAGAAACTTGGACCCTGTGTGCTCTAATGTTGGAAGATGCGAAGGTTTTTCATCAAAAATTCTATTAGACTGTAAGTTAATTTATTGGCTGTATCTTGTAAATTACGTGAACTGACATACTGATGGTGATGTTATTTTGTTGTTTTTTATATGTTTTAGCTTAACAAAGGTATCTTCACAACCCCTGCAAGAAAATCAAAGATGCTTTAGCTCAGTGCCACATATCTTATCAGGGTTTTTAAATTCAAAAGCTTTTGAAAACCAGGGGTGAATTGACTTTCCAGAATTTTCAATGAGTCATAATCAGATTGTCCCAAGCCATTTGTTGTATTCATTGATATTTCTTTATAATGATACTTAAAATTTGTTTTTAATAAATTTTAAAGAGTCAAATATATAATTACTTCATATTTAAAATGCAACAGAAAAAATATCTATCTATTTATATGGTAGTGTGTACTCAAGTAAATCATTGAATTGATGTGTCTGTATTTTGCATTTGAAAGCAAAATAAGCAGTTTTTTTTTTTTTCGTTAATTCAAAATATCAAAAGTGGCAGCCATTTGAAAAGGGCAGGTAACCCTAACTTCCTTTTCTACTCAGTTATGGCCTTTGTTCAACTTTGTAAAATTAGAAGTTTTGCATGCCAGTGGATTGAAACTTTAAACAAGGATTCTTAGTCATTAAACCTACTTAAATGATCATGTTAGACAACTCTTGCTTGAATTTAACTGCATGCAAGATACCCGATCTTCTCTTTCAAAAATAATCTTCCTCTACATACATGTGTCTTTCAGAGGAAGGTAGTCGCATCTGCCAGCGCACAAGAAAATATATGCTTGGAATTGCTCACCATTGCTGGGTGCTAAATGCTGAGTATGTAAGAAAGTCACTGGAAGCAGGACAGTACCTTCCAGAGGTAATATACAACTGCAATATTTTCATATTTGTCGTGTTCGGTGACTTTCAAAGTTCCCTTTTCTTCTATTACTTAAACTCGTTGATGAAAGATGGACATAATATATGCAACTGTTTACTAGTAGCCCGTTAACCACATGGCATATTTTGATGAACATTGACAAGAATAATTATCAGCTGGAACTGTTACCTAAAATAGAATTAAATGGTGTAAATCAGGCATACATTTGGCTGACTGTTAATGGATAATGTATTTAACAATCAGTAAAGGCTCTAGTGATTGTTTAGTGTTATTGTTTCAAATTGAGTATGAGTACAAATATGAGATAAATGTACTGGATTCATGATATGAAGTAAGCATAATATAAATTTGTTTGCAGAAGCTGCTGAAGAGATTGTGTTGTCTTTAGGAGGAGAGCTTGATGGAGAGGATTCCCTTACAGTAGCTCTAGATGAGAAAGGTTTGTTTAAGATTCCTTTGCACAAAAAGCATTTGTTTTAGTTGACATTTATGGCTGTGTGATTTCAAGTTGTTGGATGATAATCAACTGACCTGCTGGACTTAACATGGGGAAGCTGTCAGACCAATATGTTGATTTATCTTTATGGCTATCTTTCTAATTTATACTTTGTCGCAATAGTTTCTTGCCCAATAAAAATAAGCTTATATAAAAGTCAATTACAATCTGAAACATTGAAGCTTGTTGGTTTGTTGATAGTTTAGCTATGAATAGATGCTGTTCTAGGTTTCATTATATCAGGTGGTTAAGTACCACTCTCACAAAATGTTAAGTTTACGTGTGAAAATATTGGTGTTTGCACTGTAATATTGGAATAGTTTCATTATATTTTCAAACGAAATGGCAGTAAGTCATTGGAAGATAGAACTGAATTATATTTTGGAAACTTTCACTTTACAGGAGAACATCACACTGTGTCCAGGGATTAGCTTTTTGATATGCTGAGTTTATTCAAACTATTGGATCCAGACAACTACCTGCATCAGGATTTAAGGTATATACATGTAATGACATAAACTTCAGACTTCATTTTAATGCTGCTACTTTGGGTGGCTGGTGGAAGTAATATTAATTTTTTTTTTTGTCCCTCTATGTCCAACCTTCTTTTTTATAAGCGACCTTCACAGTCAGTCCTTTTTAATTAATAAAGTCAGTCCTTTTTTTGAACACTTAGCTCTTATCTGACATGTCAGAAAAAATGACTGTATTAGTCAGGTCCCATTCTTTGTGATGATATTTTGTGGTCAGTTTTTCATCCCAATTTACAGCTAAAAGTAGCAGTAGTAAAGACATGGACATCAGCGGGACAGTTGATAACTAAATGTCGTGTGACTTAAAAGTTCTCTTTTAAAAAGGTAAATAATCCATTATTATACAAAACTTTCCATTTTTAGTGTCGCTTCTCCAAAATTTCTCATTTGAATGACATTTTGGCCACAGCCATTAGTTTGCTATAAAAATGGTGTCATGTGACTGCCTTGATATCATTTTTCAACTATACACACAATTTCATTATGGTATATACAATAAAATTTTGATAGTCAGTTTTGACTATTTGAAATGAATAATAATATAGTTAAATCTGCTAAACAAATACTAGTACCAGTTTCCATTCATGGAAGGCACATGTTAATGATGTCCGATAGTATAACTTGATGTCTAACCCACATTGGATTAGGAATAACTTTTCTTCTAATTGTTCATTTGTATTAAAGTAAACAGTAGCAAATCTAATCTTTTAACAAATTAATAGATTTATGGAAAGAAAAACTTATGAAGGAAAAAATTTCACTGAGTACAAGGAACTCCTATTGATTACTAGTAATTCCCATTATTTCCCTATTTCGGCATAGTATGAATAAATATAATTAATAACATTAACCCTTTACTCCATAGATACGCTTTTTTTCATATGGGCAACCAATGTAGATCCAGATCAGTCAGCACATCCATGCCATCTGATCTGGATTGACACTGTTTGCATCATGGCCAGAAATAACCAAATGAATCTTAAAGCGAACAGTGTAGATCCTGATCTGACTGCACGGATGTGCAGGCATATCTGGATCTACACTGGTCACCCATGTGATAAAAGGCGTATCCTGAGTAAAGGGTTAATATGGATGAAATATTTTCATCGCATGTAGGACATAATCCCATATGGACAAAATCCCCTAGTCATCCACGGACTCAATCGCCTATATTGTTTTTCCTATAGAGGACAAAACCCCCCGACAAAATCCCCTACTTTATAAATGTTCCAATCCTCTACTTTATACATGTCACAGGTTAATAAATGTTTTTTTTCAATACTAGTATATCAATTAATGGTTAAATGTTGTTAACTAGCTTACACAACACATTATGTTTAATAACTAATCCACAGAAGAAAACATGTTAAAATTTGGATTAGGTCTGTGTTAATCGTAGTAATCAAACTATAATTTAATATATAATGAATGATTGATTAAATAGAGTAATTTTAAAAATTTTAAGGTTGCACTGAGATTCATGTATACAAACTCAGTAGTGTAATATTATTCAGGTTCCTTTAAAATAAGGTTTAATGGATATGCAGATCAGATCAGATCCGAGTCTGCACTGTTTGTATCAATTTTTTTTCATGTGGAGTAAATTATTTACATAAACGTGGTCCAGTGTATTTGGTCCATAAATTAGGGACACTCCAGTAAAATGTCTCGAGATATATGAAATGATCTGCTTTGAAGTTAGATGCGACAATACGTGTATACTTCGGAACTTAGGCGAACATGTGATGATTCCTCTCACCATGCCCTAAATTTTAACTATGCTAATGGACAAAAGTCTTGTCCGGTCTACAATTTTAAACACATTACTCTACCGGTTGTACTGGCTAAAATTCCAATCCTTTTTTTTCATTGAGTGCATATAAATGTCCTCTTTCCATCGAAACCAAATTTATGAGTGTGCGTTAAACTTAACGCGTTTAAAAGATATTATGGAAAGCCATACCGGACAAGACTTGGCAATGAGTATAAGTTACAAGAAGTTTACAAGATTCGAGAAGAAATCACATTCCTGAAATTTTTATTTGCGAGGTGGGTTTTCAAATATTGTTGAAGGCTCTCGCACATGTTTTGCACTTTCTAAATACACCAAGCTTTAAAACGAAATTATACAAGGGTTGTGAGGAGGGTTTGCACGTAGGTGTAACATTAGCAACAGTTGTTATTGAACACGAAATAGTTTAGCGACTTAAGACTATAAGTAACTGAGCCAGGCTTCACATGTCCCTGAATTGATGTTAAAATTAAGGTCCTTGTAATGGTGTTATTGGTAGAAATTGTGTAAAATATGCAATTAAAAGTCCTCGGATTGATGTTACACTTTCGGTCCTTGCAATGTCGGTCGTGGTTGAAACTGTGTAAAATATGCAAATGAACGTCCTCACAATAACGTCCTCATATGTGAAGGGAAATTAAAGAGGTCCTCTGTATGATTTTAGCAGTTTGCAAATTTTTTTAGTGAAAATAAATTCTGAACATCACAGACTATATATTTTCCTTTTCTTATCTCTACTTTTAAATGTAACGTTGTACAATGCATGTTTTAACATGGTCCTCGGAAGACAGGTAAAAATCAAGGTCCTTTAAAGAGATGCCTATACAAACTGTGTGTGTGTGAGTGTGAGTGTGTGTGTGTGTGTGTGTGTGTGTGTGTATGTGTGTGTGTGTGTGTGTGTGTGTGTGTGTGTGTGTGTGTGTGTGTTCTCTTTTTAAAACAATGTAGAAGTACATTAGGATACAGAAGAAAATGAAGGTGCAGACGTTGTTTTTTTTTTGTTGTTTTTTTTTTGGGGGGGGGGGTGGGGGGCGGAGGTCGGACTCTTTCTGACCCAGAGTAGGCAGACGAAGAGGAAATGGGACAACATTTCAACGGGATCGAACCTTTCAACTCCTAAAGTAGCTTGGACACAATCTTGGGTCTGACTGCCAAAAGGTGTCCCTGTAAGTGGTAAAATATCCGCAATTTTTGGATGCAGATATGACTCTTTTCGACCAAATCAGGGCCGACACATAGGAAATGTGACAGCACTTCTTCACATGCATCCGAAAGAGGATCGAAACGGCTTTCGCATCCTCAAGAGGACTGCCTGAAAGGAGTGTAGGAATTCGGTAAAATAATCCAAAAAAGCGGATTTTTGGTCGCGATAGACACCTTATTCCGACCGCAACAAGGCCAACATAGAGGAAAAGTGACACCACTTCTCATATGCATCTGAAGGAGGATTGAACCAGCTTTTGAGTCCTGAATAGACTTCAGCTCTATTGTGGAGCTGACTGCCTCAAAAAGGCCTTCGTATCGTGTAGGAAATCGGCAAAAAAGTTGGATTTTTGGTCGCGTATAGTCATCTTTCCGACCCCGACAAGGCCGACATAGAGGAAATGTGACATCACTTCTTCATCCGCATATGAGAAAGGATCAAACCAGCTTTTTTCTGCTGCAGAGCGTTTGGCTCTATCTTGGGGCTGACTGCCTCAAAAATGGCTCCGTATGTTGTAGGAAATCTGCAAAAAAGGGGGATTTTTGGTCGCGTATAGCACTCTCTCCGACCCCGACAAGGCCGACATAGAGGAAATGTGACACCACTTCTTCATACGCATATGAGAGAAGATTAATCCAGCATTTAACTGCCACAGAGCATTTGGCTCTATCTTTGGGCTGACTGCCTCAAAAATGTCTCTGTAAGTGGTAGGAAATCGGCAAAAAAGTTGGATTTTTGGTCGCGTATAGACATCTTTCCGACCCCGACAAGGCCAACATAGAGGAAATGTGACACCACTTCTTCATCCGCTTATGAGAGAAGATCAAACCAGCTTTTAACTGCTGAAGAGCGTTTGGCTCTATCTTGGGGCTGACTGCCTCAAAAATGGCTCCGTATTTGGTAGGAAATCTGCTGAAAAAGGGGATTTTTGTCGCGTATAGACCTCTTTCCGACCCCCACAAGGCCGACATAGAGGAAATGTGACACCACTTCTTCATACGCATTTGCGAGAAGATCAAACCAGCTTTTAACTGCTGCAGAGCGTTTGGCTCTATATTGGGGCTGACTGCCTCAAAAATGTCTCTGTATTTGGTAGAAAATCTGCAAAAAAATGGATTTTTAGTCGCATATAGACCTCATTCCGTCCCAGACAAGGCCGACATAGAGGAAATGTGACACCACTTCTTTATATGCTGATGAAAGAGGATCAAACCAGCTTTTCATTGCTGCAGAGCGTTTGGCTCTATCTTGTGGCTGACTGCTTCAAAAATGTCTCCGCATGTGGTAGCAAATCTGCAAAAAAGGGGGATTTTTTGTCGCGTATAGACCTCTTTCCGACCCCGACAAGGCTGACATAGAGGAAATGTGACACCACTTCTTCATAAGCATATGAAAGAAGATTAAACCAGCTTTTAACTGCCGAAGAGCGTTTGGCTCTATCTTGGGGCTGACTGCCTCAAAAATGTCTCCGTATGTGGTAGAAATCTGCAAAAAGGGGGATTTTTGGTCGCGTATAGCCCTCTTTCCGACCCCGACAAGGCCGACACAGAGGAAAAGTAACACCACTTCTTTATACGCATATGAGAGAAGTTTAAACCAGCTTTTAACGGCCGCAGAGCATTTGGCTCTATCTTGGGGCAGACTGCCTCAAAAATGTCTCCTTATGTGGTAGCAAATCTGCAAAAAAAGGGGGATTTTTTGTCGCGTATAGACCTCTTTCCGACCCCGACAAGGCCGACATAGAGGAAATGTGACACCACTTCTTTATATGCATATGAAAGCGGATCAAACCAGCTTTTCATTGCTGCAGAGCTTTTGGCTCTATCTTGGGGCAGACTGCCTCAAAAATGTCTCCTTATGTGGTAGCAAATCTGCAAAAAAAGGGGGATTTTTTGTCGCGTATAGACCTCTTTCCGACCCCGACAAGGCCGACATAGAGAAAATGTGACACCACTTCTTCATATGCATATGAAAGCGGATCAAACCAGCTTTTCATTGCTGTAGAGCGTTTGGTCCATCTTGGGGCTGACTGCTTCAAAAATGTCTCCGTATCTGGTAGCAAATCTGCAAAAACGGGGGATTTTTGGTCGCGTATAGCCCTCTTTCCGACCCCGACAATGCCGACATAGAGGAAAAGTGACACCACTTCTTTATACGCATATGAGAGAAGTTTAAACCAGCTTTTAACGGCCGCAGAGCATTTGGCTCTATCTTGGGGCTGACTACTTCAAAAATGTCTCTGTAAGTGGTAGGCAATCGGCATAAAAATGGATTTTTAGTCGCGTATAGACCTCTATCCGACCCCGAAAAGGCAAACATAGAGGAAATGTGACACCACTTCTTTATATGCATATGAAAGCGGATCAAACCAGCTTTTCATTGCTGCAGAGCGTTTGGCTCTATCTTGGGGCTGACTGCCTCAAAAATGTCTCCGTATTAGGAAATCTGCAAAATAAGGGATTTTTGGTCGCGTACAGACCTCACTCCTACCCCCACAAGGCCGACATAGAGGAAATGTGACAGCATTCCTTCATATGCATCTGAAAGAGGATCTGAAGGAGGATCGAACTAGCTTTTGTTTCCTGGTCTCTATCTTGACTGCCTAATAATTTATATATATTTGGTCGGAAATCCGAAAAAAAGCGGATTTTCTTGGTCGGTGAGAGTCCTTCCGATCCCGACTAGGCAGACATAGAGGAAACACCACTTCTTTATATACATCCGAAAGATGATCAAACCATCTTCCGACTACTGAAGAGCATTGGGCTCTATCTTTCGGCTGACTATCATAAAAATGTCTCCGTATCTGGTCAAATATCTGCACTCAAAAAAGCTTTTATATATGTATTTGGTCGGAAATCCGAAAAAAGCGGATTTTCATTGTCGCGGAGAGGCCTTTTTCCGACACTGACAAGGCCAACATAGAGGAAATCTGACACCACTTCCCATTTTAGGAAGACCTTCCAAGCAAACATTATCTTTTTTGCATTTTCTTTGATGGTACATTTTATTTCTAGTATATCAAATTTGCCTTTTAAAGTCTCGTAAAAGCATCGACATATGGATCTTTGGTAAAAGTAAAGGTAAAGGTGAAAGATGGTATTTTTCAATATTTCTAAAACCGTACTTTATTTTAAAAACAATCAAATTAAGTAGCCGCTCCGAAATGTGTACATGCAAATATCTTGTAGTGGGTATACATGGAAAACTATTTTGCTTCGATTTTGGAAAACATCAACTGTAGTTGACAAGTTTACATGACATAAATCTGAGAAAAATTAAATATTTGCAAATTGTTCTCATATCATAAGACCCTAACGTTTGACTAAAAAGTACTTAAAAAGTGTTAAATACATGTGTTCACATTCAAATTAACAACAATTAAGTTTCAAATGATAAAATAAACAACAAAATTTTCTCATTAAGGTAAATGAACGTAATTTTAGGAAAAATACCAAGTTTGTGGAATGGGTATTTAACAATTTAATTAAAACAAATAATAATATTTATAAAAATACTGATTATTTATTTGTTAAATTATTCCAATTTTACGACAAATGTGTTCAATGATAGTACCATTGTATTTTTCTAATAAAACTAATATGCATTCTGAGAAAATGAACAAAATAAGACAAAATAATAATTCTATCGATGGTTCCTGTTTCAATCCTTAACTTATCGGCAGATAAGTTTATTTTAGACAAGTATACTCAATACGTAAAAGGCAATGTATCATAATATTATTTATTAATTCAAAACGATCTTTAAAATTTTATAGGTTGTTAAACAAAATACACAACCCATTTTTCTTCGATTAAGATTTAATACAAAAATCAGCGTCTTTTTATTGTTTAAAATCAGTACTAATGGCCTAACCATACCTAGTAGAAACCGACTGTCTTTAGGAAGGTATCTTACATTCTGTCGTCATTTTCTTAAACCTGTATAAAAGTCATTCAACAATAGAATGCGTGACGTAATTAAATATTTCAGCTGCAATTTACAGAAATATATACAGCATCTATATTGGTCAGTTGAAGTAGTACTTGCGTAATTGATATCTTAAAACCCTTAAATTGAACTGACTTAGGATACTAGGTGTTAAGTGCAAATATCTAGTCTTTTTTATTATTGATGGCCATAATACTTTCCCAGAGGAGTAAGGAAATATTGTTTTTTAATGCCAGATCCTCCTGTTGTTGTTGTTTTAATTATTGTTGCCGTCTAATTTAACTCTTTAACCACAGTTCACATGTACACACCTGATCAATATTGTTTATGTAAGTCTCGTCGTTTTTGATATCATACTCTTTAGTTTTCTCATAGTGAACTTGTAGATCCCATTTTTGACAATAAAAGAATGACTGAAAGAGGGAAAGAGAGGGGAGGAGAGAGAGAAGATTGAAAGAATAGAGAGAGAGAAGAGAATAGAGATAAGAGAGAAAGGGAGAGAGAGAAGTGAGAGAGGAGAGAGAGAGAGAAGAGAAAGAGGGAGAAGCAAGCTAGTGAGTGAGAGAGAGAGAGCAATGAAGTAACATTGTTGATTTATTGATAATATTACTTAATAACTCACTTTAATAGTAGTTAATATATGGAATAATTGGTATATTTTATACGAATTTAGGAATAGGACAACACGCGTTGTGAAGACGATTCCTATATCTTATTTTCTTTAATTGATTTCTTCATTTTTACATATTTTTTTAAAACTATGCTCCATTTAAACATAGACAAAATAGAGGGTTTACGAGCTCGTTGTTTTGTTTTTGTTTTCACTATTACCCTGACCATAGGGTCACATTGTTTTGCTGTGTATTTTTCCAGAACTTTTCCATGTTTACAAAGATTTAAACACACAATAATATTATGACTAACAATATTCTCTTAAAAAATTCTTTAGATGTGTTGCATACAATCGATTTGTTACCAAAACATGATTAGATAGCATACACACTGTAAAGTAAAAAATATATTCGATTTTCTCTACAATATGATAATTTGACTACAACTTTATGCAAATCAGCTTTTTTTCTCAGTTTGTTTGACACATTTTTTAAAAACAGTTTCATTTTTTTTTTCATTTCATCATATTTTATAGTTCTTTGTATGTTGAACACGTCAAAAGAAAAACATGATATGACTTACGTTTTTTTTTATTTATTTATTTTGTAAAATGGGTACAACTGAAGCATATGCTCTTTAAGCATTTAACAAATTCGATCAATTAATGGCTCTATATGGAAATCTATCATGCATAGTCGGCAAACACATTTTTTTTCCTTTCAGTTGGAATTAATGGATATTTGTCTTCTAAATTGGTAATTAAGATATATATTGCTTGGAAACATATACAAATTATGTACAAAATTAAAACTAAAAACTACACATGTTTCCTTTTTATCTGGCAGAAATAATTGTGCAGTGAAAGAGTAGGAAGAAAAAGAATTGACCATGCGTGTCCATACGGGATTCGAACCATCAACACCCAGTTTTAAATCGCTCTAACCCTATTTGTACTATTACTTAATAGTTCTTAACAACTTATTTACTTAACTTCCTTTTTTCAACTGAAGAGCTCTTACACTATATGCGCAAACTGAATGCCCAGTGCGAATTGTAGTTATCGTCTTTATGTTAAAAATGGCCAAGCATAATATTTAGTGCATTTTTATTAGCGAAATAGCGAAAAAATGTCCCCAACATTTTTGGAAACTGAATCATGACTAATGAAATAATTTTATTAAATAGGTTAGTTAATCTGACTATTAAACCCCTACCCCCCCCCCCTATTATTTCGAAAAACATCGCAGCGACATTATGGTCATTAACGGGCGGACTTCAGTTATTATTGGTGGAACCAGACACATCCCTGGATAGAATCATCTGCGCACTACAGGTCACATTGAAGCTGACTTCTATGTCTTTATTACTCTTCTTAATCTAAAACTATATCCTCTTCCATACATCACCACCCATCCCTCTGTACCTTTCTATCTCTCTTTCTCTCTCTCTTTCTCTCCTCACTCGTCCATTCTTTGTTTAAACACCCCCTTACTCACAACTCTCCGGTAATCCACTCTTATATGCCTATCAACTCCCTTACTCATAAATGTCTCCTCAATCCTCTTCGCTATGGCTATCCACTGCCTTACTCATTACTTTCTCCTCTATCGTCTTCGCTATGGCTATCCACTCTCTTACTCATTACTCATTACTCTCTCCTCAATCCTCTTTTTCTATTTCTGTGGCTATCTGCTCCCTTACACATTATTTTCTGCTCACTCCTCTTTTTCTATGGCTGTCCACTCCCTTACTCATAACTCTCTCCTCAATCGTCTTCTCTATGGCTATCCACTCCCTTACTCATAACTCTCTCCTCAATCGTCTTCTCTATGGCTATCCACTGCCTTACTCATAACTCTCTCCTCAATCGTCTTCTCTATGGCTATCCACTGCCTTACTCTTTACTCTCTCCTCACTCTTCTTTTTCTATGGCTATCCACTTCCTTACTCATTACTCTGTCCTCAACCGTCTTCTCTATGGCTATCCACTCCCTTACTCATAACTCTCTCCTCAATCGTCTTCTCTATGGCTATCCACTCACTTACTCATAACTCTTTCCTCAATCGTCTTCTCTATGGCTATCCACTGCCTTACTCATTACTCTCTCCTCAATCGTTTTCTCTATGGCTATCCACTCCCTCACTCATTACTTTCTCCTCAATCCTCTTCTCTATGGCTATCCACTCCCTCACTCATTACTTTCTCCTCAATCCTCTTCTCTATGGCTATCCACTGCCTTACTCATTATGTTGAGAAACTTGACTTTGTTAAAACAGTATCGGTTCTATGGCTATCCACTGCCTTACTCATAACTCTCTCCTCAATCGTCTTCTCTATGGCTATCCACTGCCTTACTCATAACTCTCTCCTCAATCGTCTTCTCTATGGCTATCGACTTCCTTACTCATTACTTTCTCCTCAATCCTCTTCTCTATGGCTATCCACTCCCTCACTCATTACTTTCTCCTCAATCCTCTTCTCTATGGCTATCCACTGCCTTACTCATTATGTTGAGTAACTTGACTTTGTTAAAACAGTATCGGTTCTATGGCTATCCACTCCCTTACTCATAACTCTCTCCTCGCCCATGTGGGCGTTCGTGGTCTAGTGGTTAAGATGTTGGACTCCGGATCGGAGGGTCCCGGGTTCGAACCCCGAAACTGACCACGTGATGTTAGTACGTGATGTTAGTCCTTGAGCAAGACTATTTACTGCACATTGCTCCAGGTATTCCGTACCTGAGTACTGGTACTACCCAGGAAGTGGACAGTCGAGAGGGATTAATATAAGTTAAAAGAACTTGTTTCCCAATCGACTATAAATAAATAGGTTTAAAAAACTCTCTCCTCAATCGTCTTCTCTATGGCTATCCACTCCCTTACTCATAACTCTCTCCTCAATCGTCTTCTCTATGGCTATCCACTCCCTCTTTTTCCTCAATCGTCTTCTCTATGGCTATCCACTGCCTTACTCATTATGTTGAGTAACTTGACTTTGTTAAAACAGTATCGGTTACCGTATTCACTCGTGTAATCGCCGCACTTTTTTACCCGATTTTATCGTTAAGGAGTTGAGGGTGCGGCCATTCTATAGGTGTAAGGCCTTGGGACATTTTTTCTAGAACGATTCTGCCGATTTTTGGGACGCCATGCGTCTAGATGAGCTCTCTAAGTAGCAGGTTGACGGACGATATGAACGAGATAGCGCCGTTCTATGCTTTTGTCTAACCAATGTGAACATATTCCATAATTTATAAATGACTTCCTAGTTTTATCTCTTGTATCATATTTCTGAATGTTTGCATTATCAAACAATTTCACCCAGCTGTCATGTGCACACTACAATGCAGATCAAAGGATTTCATAGTAGACCCGATAAAACAACACAGCTTTGATACGAGGCAACAATCTCTTTGACGAGGTGAAAAATAAACAGGAGCGTCGACCAGTCATGCTGTCTCAACAAAAGGGTTAATTGGTAAACAGTGACTGTATTTTTGACACGTTGCGAATGTATTTAGTCTCAGTCGCACTGCTATCCTGTAGCTCGTGGCGGCATGAAATTAATTTTTTTGATCTACGTCACCAAGTCTGGTATGACAGTACACGATATATCGGGGAACAGTGCACTGTCCTTGTGTACATTCCACCAATCAATAACTTCATGGAGAAATGTAATCGGCAGCTGCTTATAAAAACACATCGTTCACTCCCTCACTGTCAAACTGCTCCGATCGATATCACCTTGACAACAGCTTATCTCAGAGTCAGTCACTTGACCTGTGTAATGAGGCAAGTCTACACAGAAACGCCAAGTAAATTACAGCTTGGTGTATTTAGCAGACTGAAGTTGAAAGTTTGTTTAAGTGTTTACTGACAGATAATAAGCTGTGTTTCATGCAGAACAAAGGGAAATATATGTGAGACGGTTAATCGTTGACCGAGAGTATTGACGATATAGCAGAGCTCCGCTGTATAAACTGTGCGGCCTTCATATTTTTTTCTTCAAATTTTGCGGTCATTTTGGGGGTGCGGCCAATACATTGAATTAGGATTTTTTCTTTCAAATTTCGCGATCATTTTGGGGGTGCGGCCATTACACGGGTGCGACCATTACACGAGTGAATACGGTATATCCTGAGAATTCTCAAACTTAGTGATATCAGAATAGAAAAGTTGATTGAATGCTGTAGTATGTATCTTTGTACCTTTTGCATATTTTGTTCAAAGATCATTTTACGTTTGGGGAAGTCAGTTCAAATTTTGTGTATGTTGTAATTGTCGGTGTATGAAAATAGACTGTCCGGCCTGATGTTGCCCCACTCGCCCCTTAGCCCCCATTAAAGGTTGTTGGCCAACAGAACGATAGATCAGCGTTGCAAATCAAACAAGCATATTTTAGACAATAAGGTAATGGCTAAATATGTAATAGGCGAGCCAGGTTCGACCCTATTTCGGATGCATATGAAGAAATGGAGTCACATTTTCTCTATGTCGGCCTTTGCGTCGGAAAGTGTCCTATCCGCGACCAAAAATCTATTACTTTGCTGCTTTTAAAACAATTGAGTCAGCCCTAAGATCGAGCCCAAAGCGCTGAAGGAGTCGAAATCTGGTTCAATCCTCTTTCGGATGCATATGAAGAATGGGTGTCTAATTTACTCTATGGTGGCCTTTTCAGGGTCGGAAAGAGGTCCATACGCGACCAAAAATCCAAACGCTCTGCAGCAGTTAAAAGATGCATATGAAGAAGTGGTGTCACATTTCCTCTATGTCGGCCTTGTCGGGGTCGGAATGAGGTCTATACGCGACAAAAATCCAATTTTTTTGCAGATTTTCTACCACATACATAGACATTTTTTAGGCAGTCAGCCCCAAGATAGAGCCAAACGCTCTGCAGCAGTGAAAAGCTGGTTTGATCCTCTTTCATATGCATATAAAGAAGTGGTGTCACAATTTCCTCTATGTCGGCCTTGTCGGGGTCGGAAAGAGGTCTATACGCGACCAAAAATCCCCTGTTTTGCAGATTTCCTACACCATACGAAGGAATTTTTTAGGCAGTTAGCTCCACAATAGAGCCGAAGTCTATTCAGGACTCGAAAGCTGGTCCGATCCTCTTTCAGATGCATATGAGAAGTGGTGTCACATTTCCTCTATGCCGGCCTTGTTGCGGTCGGAATAAGGTGTCTATCCGCGACCAAAAATCCGCTTTTTCGGATTATTTTACCAAATTCCTACACTCCTTTCAGGAAGTCCTCTTGAGGATGCGAAAGCCGCTTCGATCCTCTTTCGGATGCATATGAAGAAGTTATGTCACATTTCCTATGTGTCGGCCCTGATTTGCTCGAGTCATATCTGCATCCAAAAATTGCGGATATTTTACCACTTACGGGGACACTTGTGTCCAAGCTACTTTAGGAGTCGAAAGGTTCGATCCCCTTGAAATATTGTCGCATTTCCTCTACGTCGGCCTACTCTGTGTCGGAAAGAGGTCGACCAGCGGCCCCCAGCCCCACAAAAAAACCGTCTGCACCTACATTTTCTTTTGTATCCTAATGTACTTCTATATTGTTTTAAAAAGAGAAATCACACGCACGCACGCACGCACACACACACACACTCACCCCTCGCCCAATAACTCAGAAAAGTAATATTATTGCGGAAATATTATTCTTGTTGAACATTTATGTTAACTTGTTGAACTAACGTTTACACCTTTTAACGTTCAGTTCTAAATTTTAATCAGCAGGGTTTTTATCTTTTATAATAAGCTACCTTTATTGCATGTTTTGTGAACTGATTCAATATTAAAATGAATAAAATAACTATTGTTGGGCAATAACTTTATTATTCTAGATCTCTTACATAAAGAGCAGCTTGCCGGCTACATTAAAAATTAGTATCGGGTATCGTTGTGGCTCGCCGCTCGGGTGTAAAGTTTACACAGTAACTGCTTGCTGGGAACTGCTTGCTTAGAGGTGAATGTATGAGCCGATGGTAGAGAGTGCCGTTTACCGTTTCACAAAACGAAAAACGAATGGCGCTGCGATCGCTTGACCCGGCAAGGGAAGTAACTAGCAAGTCAGGATACACAAGTTTTAATGGCGGCCAGAAACAGTCGTGCGATAATTTATGTTAACTTTATACGCATTATTTAGAGAAGCATACATTTATCATTAAACAAACCTAAAGCAGAGTCATGACAAAATCCTTCGACCCGGATACGGAGTTAGAACTTGGAGAGGCAGGTTGGCTTATGTTGTTTTACTTTACTTAACTTATGACATGTTCATTGCAGTAATTCATTTACTTATTT
This sequence comes from Sinonovacula constricta, assembly GCA_007844125.1. Taxonomy (NCBI): domain Eukaryota; kingdom Metazoa; phylum Mollusca; class Bivalvia; order Cardiida; family Solecurtidae; genus Sinonovacula; species Sinonovacula constricta. The sequence goes on from CM017562.1 coordinate 26,639,695, forward strand.
TGTTCATTTTACTTATCATTGCATAAGCATGAAAAATCATGTTTATTTGCAACAGTGGTCAGACAAATCTTGACCTTCAGTGAAATGTTGTCCTGGGCCAACACTGTATTCTGTCTTACTCCTCTGTCCACATTGCTTAGATTTAGTTCCGGTCGGGGCAAAAACTTTCATGTGGGGAGATTTTCAGTTGAGACTTTTTAACATGCGGTGTGCAAGTGGGTCTATTATAGCCAGAAAATTGTTTATGTTTTTTCTCTAGTCTATCAATAATATCTAAAGGCTGATAAAATGACACTGTGTAACTGCACAGTGTTGCAAAACTTGACCTAGTTTTAAGTTTATGGTCCTATATTTAAATTTGAAAATCATGTTCTTATTTGGTTTTGCTGTTTAATTTAGAAATACACGACAGAGACCATAATATGTCATTGTAGCCACGTCTAGCTATGTTGGTGGAAGAAAAACCCCTAAAAAGATTGAAGATGAATCACCACCACACAGCAGCTCAGCGGGAGACCATTGCACATTAAGTCCTTTGCCCCGATCAAGACTGGAAACCACATGCTGAGAGGCTAAGAAGTCAAAGGAGTAACAAGTCTATGACACTACCTCTTAACATGCATTTGAAAATATGAATATAGTACACATTTTTTCCTTTTACATTAAAAATGTATTAAGTGTCCAACATTTTGTCTATATCTGATACATGTAACAACATCTTACCACTGTTCTGGAGAATGCACCATTGCTCAACAAACTTAGTTAGTTTTAGTAAAGGCTGTTTAAAACATAAACTTAACTGTAAGACAGTACAAATTATAAAATATATTGCTTAAAATGTCCATTATTTCCAAATAACTATGATGGGGATTTCAGCTAAATATAGATGTCAATGTCAGAGCTGATTACCCGGATATTCATATAAAGTGATCTCAAAACTAAGTGGTCACATTTTTTCTTAGTTTAAAAATAGCTTACTGTGCAGCTTGGCTCAGATAGGAAATACCTATGCAATGATGAGTGAGGATTTATGCTTCGTTGTTACGCAGATCTAGGGCACCAATAATCAGCATTTTGTAAGCCCTTTTCGGGTACCAATGATTTATTTTGTTATATAAGAAAAAATATTTGGTCTGAACTGTTGGATACCACCTTTAACCTGAAAATCAAAGAAGCAGCCAATGTGCAATTCCATATCTAATCAGTGCCTTATTGAAAATTGTCTGTTATTATCATTTACTGGCGCAGCCAGAACATATAATGTGGACTGGGAGTCTATGTAACAACAGTTGTTAATATAGTAAATCTGGCATACTGCCTTCACTCATTTTTATACTATACTGATAAACTATACCTGACCAGAATAATGTTTTTTGTCTAAATACAGATAGCAAGATAAAGGATGCAGGAAGGAATTAAGAGTCCTTATTAATGCCATGGAACAGACACACCACTCAAGCATACACAGTGTGCAACCTGTAGTCTTCTGCCAGCTACCTTACTATATCCAGAAGGTTTCACAAATTTCTCAGGTAGGTCACATCAGATTTGCTTTTGGCCTGTTAGTGCATATATATCAATTCAGTATCCACATGGGTAAACATCAAAGTTGACATCATGCATTGATTCATAAATATCAACATTTAACATATTTTTGCAAATTTAAATCAAGAAATATAATCAGGTAAAACTGTTGAAAGATTTCCCCAGCATTTAACGACCATTTATTAACCTTTTTTTCAACTCCACTTATACAGAAATGTTACCTCCCACAGGGCATTCATTATAGAATATCTGGTACTAAAAATTAAATAATTATATCTTTTATTGCTATATTTTTCATTGATACAATGGTGTGAAAATAAGACAATATAAAAACAACAACAATACCCTGCCTAACACTATGTAAAAAGTCAATGTAAAAATTAAAACAGCAGAGCAAGTGTAGGTTAAGAGCAAGAGCAAGGTAGTTAAATTTGGCAAGATCAACAAAATTCTGTATAATAAGTTTTTTATATTAAGCATACTAAGCAGAAAATGGGAAAATAAGACTTTTAAACTGGTTGGGTATGTTAACAATGTATTACATATTACAGAGAGTTTAAATCATTCCCATCAAGAAACATGTTTGGTTTCTTGCCTATTGCTATCACTTTCCAACTGATACGCAGTAGCAGAGTACTTTGTAATGAGGATATGATATAATATTTGGAGTTTCCTTACATTTCTAAAAAAATCTGAAAAGATGCCTTTTCATGTCTGATTGATTTCACTGTTTTTCACGGTCTTACCACATGTAATTTGCATTTTAAATCTATGCATGGCTTTTTTTATGTGTAAAATACACATAAAAAGTTTAAGATTATTTATACCCATTTATATTAGAGATAGTGGGGATACTTGGATTACAATATAAACATAAAGTTGTCAAGAAATAAAAATACCCTGACACAACTTTTTTACTTTATTCTGTAATTATATTTGCCATATTTATTTTTATTTAGCTTTCCAAATTTCCATTTTGTCAGTTTTTTGTTACATCACACTGACACAATTATGGTCATATTGGTGATGACAAGCTTATTATTGGTGAAGGACGACTCTAGAGAAACATCTAGGCAGAATGTAGGTCAGGACAGCAGGTCAGCTGAAAGATCTTTCCGCATGAAATTTTTCGCCCCATCCAAACTTAAACCTACACAGATAGGGACTGAATAGTTACTAGTCAGTAACTTTAACTGCTCAGCCACAGAGCATCCGATTTTACTGTGTAAATGATGCTGGTGTATCACAAGATCTATTTGTTGTGCCCCAAACTATCTAATAATTGAAGTGTGTGTGCATTAGCATTGTGTTCAGTTCTTGCAACTTACAGTCTAGTCTTAAAATTTGTACACAAGTTAAGCCCAAGTAGACATTTTTTCAGGTGCAATATATATTCTCCACAATCAGTTCATATGGTAGAACATTTTAAATAACATTAAACTGAGAAAGTTTAATGACTGTTCATGTTTAATGTAGTCATACTTTCTATAATTTTCATTCAGTGTTGCTTAAATACAACATGTACAAGAGGGTCTGATAAAGACTGAAGAAAACAGAGCCAATTTATATACACCTGTTTTTTGTTATAAGTTACAAGTCAGTGTCTCTAATTGCCACGGGTGCCCTGCACCTGTTTGTATAATTTAATAAATAATTTATATTTTATGATGACCTTACAGTCCAGATCTTACTTAAGACATATTGCACTATAATGACTACAATGTTCATGTTCAGTAAATGTAGTATGAAAACTAATGACTGTCCACTCTTAAAATATATTTATTTACATAGCATTCTTTACAAGTTTCATGTTGTTTTTTATAAGGCACTAAGACCAATCTTCTGGATGTAGGGACGTGGCCCACTACTTGGAAAAGTGCTGTGACACCCTTGGTAGCATCTTAGAAGCAGCTCACTCTGTGGAATAGCAGATTCAGGCACTGCTATGGATCAAAGGTAGGCAGTTCAGGATGCATTCTCCTGCACGACATATAAAATATACCACATTGTGTGGCATTAACTAAAAACTCTTGAGTGATAAAAGTGAATAAAAGTGTTTGAAGAAATTAAAATTGTCTAAAACTTAATAATACAAACAATGTCTACAGATAGTAATTTATTTAAATTTTGTATACATTTACATGTGTAAATTAAAAGGTTACATCAACAAATAATGAAATAAGTATCATTCTTCTATTTGCTCTGCATCAAAATTAAACCATGTAGTAAATATTTGCCTTACTACATAATAGCATCACACAATTGAAAGAAGCTATTAAAAACACAGAGGACACACCTGCCAGTACAAAAGACAGACTATATACATATCCAAGGTAGTTTGATACCAGGACAGAGGCAACTGCCCAAAGTATAGGTCCCTGAGTTTGCAAAGTAGAAAAGGTGCTATATACCTGAGAAGCCTTTCTCAAGGTTTCAACCACGCTTTAACATTTGATGTTGCATTTAGAGCCTACATTAGCCAGACTAAATCAATTATTTCTTTGCTTAATTCTAATAAAACAATAAACAAAATCAGGGAAATTCCTGGACAGCTGGTGTTGGCCTTTATTTATATCTATACCTGCTAAGAGGAATGCCGAATCGTATGTAGAGAAAAACATAATATTGACCTTCTGCAATATTATTACATGTCACTGTTACTGTTGTTTTTCCTATAATTTTGGCAATAAAATATACAAAAACTAGCCAAAAAAATAAGTTACATTTTTATAATGATTGGTCACTGCATTATTAGTTTATATTTTTGAAAGCAAAAGGAAAACACCTTTAAGAAAAATGTCTCATAAAAGTTTCAAGATGTTAAAGACATTAATTGTTTCATCTCTTTTTTGTATAGGTCCTATGAACCAGCCAACAATTTTCAGCCTGCTGTAAAGCCTTTATTCACTGCCAGGACACCTGTTACAACACAACTTTGATGTGCCCGAAATGCAGAAGCACAGATGGGCAAAGATTGGACAATACAGGGATAAGTGAAGGCATACAGGCAAAGCACCACTTTATTTATAATGAATAAGTGTTAGTTTTAAAGATGGTATCTACAGTACTTGCTTTAGAACACAACACATACCTAAAAGTTTTGTATTTCTGTACAAAATGTTTTTTTGAGCAATACAGATTGAGTGGAACGTATGGCATCTGCTCAAACATATTTAGTCCTAGCAGTGTCAAATCTATAGTTAATTACTAATTAATTAGGCAAGTAGTTATAGGCATACAAGTAGTGATACATGTTTACACGAGTAAGAAAGTAAATGTTTTGCCTTGGAAACAATCACCCCGTTCATCAAAGTATACAGCCACATTATTTCTACTGGATGAAGAAAACCATTGTATGAATTACTTACATAATATAAACCACTGATATCAACCCGACAAGGCAAAGTGATAAATGCTAAAAAAGATCTGGGAATGTGACATTTTGACGACAGGGATATCCATTATTTACCTTCTGTTTTAGTTTCTTAAGATAGTTCATTATGCATTAGTCCATGTTGTTCACATCATTGGTTTTAACAAAAAGCGTGCTCGTTTAAGCATTGGTGTGTTGGACCACGCCAATTTGTTGGTACCAGACATTGACTAAAAATGGCCACTGACTATATTTTAAAAGCCAACTTTTCATTGATAGTCTAAACAAGTTATGTAGTAAAGTAATTATACTATTGGCAATTAAAATTGTTACATAAAATGCAGTATTGATGACTTCATGGTAGATAGGCAATGTGCTGTTTCAAATAGTTTAACCAATATGAAAGACTTATAAACATCTGTTGTAAAATGCCCGGAAGACAGATTGCTGGAAAAAAGGGATCTTTATTATGTGTCATAATTATGTAATTATTACAATACCAAATGATTATTTTTATAAACTTCCTAACATTGTTTTTAAAAAAACCACATTTTTTGACAGTAAGAAAAGAGTTTTTATATTTTATTACATTTTCAGTTAAGTTTGTTTCATGTGTGTTTTCCTAAAATAAACATTGATGATTTTAATATTTTAATATAAAGTGAATGCTTTTTGAGCAAGCATTAATTAATTGTTCTTAAATAATATTGTTGTTCATTTTTATATTTTTTGTTAATTATCCAATTAAACAATGCATGCAGACATATGAGGAGTATATTAAGAGTATTATTATTGTTTTATTCTTTCCAGTATTTGTTAATATAGTTATGTTAAAATCTAAAACATATTATTCAAATAACTTTATTCAAATACCTTTCTCTATTCAATTAACTGGTCCCTAATATTGATAATCTGTTTTCTGATAAGTTTTCATGTATAATTTTGTCATTTACATTTTTGTGTTTATTATTAAGCACTATCTAAATCTTCATGAAGCTTAGGTTAGCTGGTTTCTTCTGTATTGATAGACTGAAAAGTTATCATATTTACCTTACACTAGTATGTAGTTAATGCCATTATAATTTTTTAACATATCTTCCTCACTTCTCATAGTTTCTTGATTTTGTTAATTCTTAACTATACCCAAATGGTAGATATGTTTG
>CM017562.1:26653327-26678670 GCA_007844125.1 Sinonovacula constricta
TCACAGTGTAGGTTCGAGTCCTGATCAGGGTGAAGGACAATGGGGGAAGGTTTTCCAGTTGATCTGTGGTTATGCAAGTAGATCTACCCAGACATTTGTCTGAAGTCTTCCTCCAACTAAATAACTACTTCTGAGATACTGGATGTCACTAAAAATTACTGTATCTTGTCAATGCAATATATTTAAAAAACAAAACAATAATTGTTGATTCATTCATCATAAACTTTTGTTCTTAATGCCAAAAGGTATGTCTTTCAAATATGTATACACTGGGTACTCTATACATTATGCTCTCACACATTATCTTACTTTAGAACTATATTCACAATAATTGATTGTGAAGACTTGATTATGTAGGGTTTTGTAATGGTCAGTATCTTTTACATATGTCCATACAAGTTCGATACATATCATTTAGATATGGTCATTTCTGTGTAGATTCTGTTTGATTTTTTCTTTTAAATTTTAATCAGTTAAATCAACCTATATCATCAGTGTTTTTGTTTTAAAAAAAGAATGTATTATCCAAATTTTTTTGGCAATGGTCTGTTTAAAAAAAAAATCTGAACATTTTAAACAGTATTGTTGTATTTTTTAAGCCATAATAATGCTGCCAGACTCAATGTTTTACCTCCCCTGTAAAACTTTTAAATGGTATTTTGTTTAGAAAAAGTACTAGAAAACTTATTGGTCCATTATTTCAGGAGCTGTAAATATGCTAGCCAAAAAAAAGGAAGAAAGACTTTCATAAATACATAATAGGTGAAACAATAAAAAAGCATGGTTTTTGTATTATTTAAGCCCAAGACCTCGAGTATGTCAGTCTAGTGCTCAACCAAGTGCACCTTCATGCATGTTTTTATATAGTTTTATTCTACATTCTGACTTGCATAGTGTTGATAAACATTCAACATAACCTAAATGATAATAATAACCAGTCAGGCCCTGGAAGGGATAAATCATTTTCTTTCAGCTAATATTCTGTGCCATATACCGTACTTGTTGTTATGAATTGTTATTGTAACATGGGAGCTAGTAGGATAACAAAATAAGCAACATACAAAATCATTCCAGCTTTTATGATGTATTAATGATTTAAGTAGTGAAACTGTAGAGAGACATGTGTGCAGATCCTGTCAACCTAGACATGTTCTATCAGGTCATTTGGTTGTTTATCATGTACTGATAGAACAATCCTTTGATGTTAATATCTCAGAATTATAAGTCTTTAGTGATGTGAACCTGCTAAGTACAAATTGATCAAGCTGAGGTATATAGTGTTGATCAAGATCAGCCAGCTTCTGTTAGATTGAATTTTAGTTGTCTCTGAATTGTGATTATTTTTCAAAAGCAATAATGACTCTTTACTATTTTGATGTATTTCCTTGACATTTTCCTGTTACTTTTTATAATTATTTATTATTATTATTATATTTTTTCAAAACCTATATTTTTGACCTAGAAGAATTTTGCACATTGTAATAAGATATTTAATAAGTTTTAATAACATAATAACTTTTAAAACAAGTAAATTATGTCATGTGTGGTGGGCTCCTTTGAAAAGAAAATGGCATTCTTGGTAGTCTTTTTTTATGTTTTCTGTACAATGTGTGCACCCCATTTTTGAGATTGGAAAAAATGGTGAGGGGAAACTGCTCAACATAGAAATGATTGGGAAAAATAATTAGCCAGAGTTGTAACATATTTATGTATAAAATCTGGCTTAATTAAGAGGGTTTGCACTGTATGTTTGGATTATCAATAAACATTATAAAATATAAAATTCTACAACTGCATTGTTACATGAGAAAGTAAAGTGATGCAATCTTTAATGGGAGGTTAATATCAATTTCATCTTCTGTGTTCGGCTCCAGGTACGGGAGGCCCCGGTTTCGATACCAGGCCGCGACATACCAAAGTCGTTAAAAAAATGGTAGTGGTATAGCTCCCTTGCTAACGCTCAAGCAAATATAAGGGTAGTTCCACGACTGGTTGGCCCGGTGTCAGGATAATGTGACTGGATGTGGTATCATGCCAGGTGTTCACAGCATGCTATACACAGTGAAGGCAGCACTATATCTGCTTCAAGTGGACACCATCTCCAGATAACTGAAATACTGTTGGTGGGAAGATAAACCCAACAAACAAACAAACATCTTCTGTGTGATTGATAGCAACTAGCAAGAAGGCTAAATAAAAAATAACTTTTTTGGTATTTTCAGCAACTGTGGTCTTCCACAGTGATCTGAGGTTGTTCAGCCTCACCCTGCCATGTGGTCTCCAAGAATGGGATAAATTTGTCCCTTTATTTATCACTGCAAATAAAACATTGCTTGCTGTTTGAGACAGTAAATTGATAAGACACAGTGTGTCACAGCACGTTCAGCTTAACAGTTTCCTTGTTGTAAACATTTACACAGCATATAAAAATGCTAATTTTAAGAACAGCTATATATGTTCCTGTGGTTAACTCGGACAATGAGCAGAAAAGTTTATTAACAGAATTATACCCTGATGACCAGTTAATACTCTATTAATAAATTCTCCTTTTACAGAATTCTTCTGTGATTTTTTCACAGGAGCTGGCTTGGCAGTACCCAAACATACTCTGATAGAAGGTATGACACACCAGTTGTTGTAAAATGCAATGATGATTATATTAAAACATTGTTATTCTGTGGGGTACCTGTGGCTGAGTGGTAGATTCACTGACTTAAACTGTTACTCCTCTGACTGCTTAGACTGTCACAGTGTAGGTTCGAGTCCTGATCAGGGTGAAGGACAATGGGGGAAGGTTTTCCAGTTGATCTGTGGTTATGCAAGTAGATCTACCCAGACATTTGTCTGAAGTCTTCCTCCAACTAAATAACTACTTCTGAGATACTGGATGTCACTAAAAATTACTGTATCTTGTCAATGCAATATATTTAAAAAACAAAACAATAATTGTTGATTCATTCATCATAAACTTGTTTCTTAATGCCAAAAGGTATGTCTTTCAAATATGTATACACTGGGTACTCTATACATATGCTCTCACACATTATTTACTTTAGAACTATATTCACAATAATTGATTGTGAAGACTTGATTATGTAGGGTTTTGTAATGGTCAGTATCTTTTACATATGTCCATACAAGTTCGATACATATCATTTAGATATGGTCATTTCTGTGTAGATTCTGTTTGATTTTTTCTTTTAAATTTTAATCAGTTAAATCAACCTATATCATCAGTGTTTTTGTTTTAAAAAAAAATGTATTATCCAAATTTTTTGGCAATGGTCTTTTAAAAAAAATCTGAACATTTTAAACAGTATTGTTGTATTTTTAAGCCATAATAATGCTGCCAGACTCAATGTTTTACCTCCCCTGTAAAACTTTTAAATGGTATTTTGTTTAGAAAAAGTACTAGAAAACTTATTGGTCCATTATTTTAGGAGCTGTAAATATGCTAGCCAAAAAAAAGGAAGAAAGACTTTCATAAATACATAATAGGTGAAACAATAAAAAAGCATGGTTTTTGTATTATTTAAGCCCAAGACCTCGAGTATGTCAGTCTAGTGCTCAACCAAGTGCGCCTTCATGCATGTTTTTATATAGTTTTATTCTACATTCTGACTTGCATAGTGTTGATAAACATTCAACATAACCTAAATGATAATAATAACCAGTCAGGCCCTGGAAGGGATAAATCATTTTCTTTCAGCTAATATTCTGTGCCATATACTGTACTTGTTGTTATGAATTGTTATTGTAACATGGGAGCTAGTAGGATAACAAAATAAGCAACATACATAATCATTCCAGCTTTTACTGATGCGGCAGTATTTGATGTTCTGGCATTTGATATTGTTTTACAATTAAAAACATCAATGAAACTTGGCAACTGTCTTAAACACATTTAAGCAAAGAGTATTTTAGCTGTGAGGGATGTCTCAGAAGTTTGTATAATGACACCCTGCTTAAAACATTATATGTATTATATTGTAATTTTTAGCACAGTAGAAAAGTAAATTGTGTAATCTTAAAAATAGGGTAAATGTGGTTTTGTTTTTTGATTGAAATACCTGTGCTACATATCATTTAATAGCCATGGTAATGCTATACTCTCTGGCTGTATTTATGAACATTTCATTTGACATTATTAAAGGACTTAAAATTAAAGAACATTCAAAGTTCAGGGGAAAAAAAATGCATATTAATCTTCTTTTTTGATGACATTTTAGGGGTGTTCAGAATGAATGCAAAACAAAATTATTTTAAATCGGGCTTCATCAAAGTTACATCGTTGTGACATCGGTCCAATGTACAGAAATGTGTGCTGCACTAAGGTTTGAAACTCATTGTGGAAAGACACCGATAAATATGAATGATACTAGTATGATTAAACAAGAAAGAAATGTTATTAATTTTAAGCACATCTGTTTTTACAACCATAATTAAGGTGACTGGCAGGCACATGGTTTTACCTTCTTCAATAAAATTTTAAATGCTTAGTGTTTTAAAAGAACTAACGGAAAAAATATTTGGCATACACAAAAAATGCAATAGAGCAACAAAAAATGCTTGTTTTTGTATGATTCCAAGCTAGGACTGTGCCTTGTACCTCCCGTGAAGCAGAACCTGTCGGGAAAGATGTTCACAGAACAGCCAGTGGACCTAGAGTAGCATAGCCAGTGGACCTAGAGTAGCATAGCCAGTGGACCTAGAGTAGCATAGGCAGGGGCACTGGTAAAACACTCTCACCGTGCACTTCATTGTTAACCTCAAAATACCCCTCCTCTATCAACTGCAATTCATTAAGGTTTTAAAAGTTTTAAGATTTTTGCCACTTTTTATAATAAAACAAAATATCTACACCATTTTAAAAAGTCATTTTGTCTTAGTTCTGGACCCCAACAGATATGTTTACCTATAGAAATGACCATGATTCATTAGCCAAACATGCTACCAAAATGGAAATAAAAACTCTTTTTTTCTGATTAAAAATAGACTCCAACTTCCATTGATATCATTCACAATATTTCACATCATATTAAACTGTGCATAAGTATGTTAAGTATTGATATTTTTGAATCACTGCATGATATAATCTAATATGGTTACATGGCATTTTTAAAAAAAAACTCCATTGCAGATCTAGACATTAACAATCGGCTTCTTGCAGAACACTTCAAGCAAACCATATCATGGCTTTTGTGATGCTATCTTTCTCTTACAGAACATTGGATACCTTAAAAAGGAATTCCAACAGAGTTGTTTTCACAGAATGATATAAATTATGTGCAAGTTTACAGCTCACAGACTTTTAAGAAAAGAAACTTCTGTTGCATTAGATATTGTATTATTTGTACCATAAGACTTGATTCCTTTTTTAAATGGTTAGCTCAACTGTACATTTGTTCCAAGGCAATAGAACTATGCTGCAAATGAAAAAAATTCTATTTATGTTTTGTCTATGGTTTAAGATCAAGTGGCACATTAATAGTCAAAATGATTTCCAGCCGTAACTATTGGAGGATGACCCCAGACAAATCTAGGTAGCACCTCAGGCACACTGCAGGTCAGCTGGACTACCCCTGTACAAGAAGTTACTGCCTCAAACTAGGACTCATACCTATGCAGTCAGGAGCTTGGGAATAATTGCATGTTAGTGACTCTAACCACTTGTTTGACCCGGGTAGGCCTTTTCATATGTCATATGTCAATGTCATATCACTCAGAGCAAACATATATTAGATCTTTAAATAAAGTATTGGATTGATATGATACTGCATTCTACAATCCTCATAATTAGAGTACTTTATGTATTACTTAAAACATTCTATGGTAATTTCACTGATGATGGCTTGATTGTATGTTTTAATTCATAATGTTTGTGTAAATAATGTTTGTACTATTGACAAGCACAAACTTTTTCCAGACTTTTAAGAACAGAATATGTCTTTCAAAAGAATTACAGAATCGTTTGTAACTGTAAATGGACAATTTGTCCTTAAAATTTGTACAAGCAAATTTTCTTCATAACTCACAACGCTTTGAAAATAAAAATTAAGGACAAAGTCCAAAAATATTTACCTTAAGAGAAGCATGAATATATATCATAGAATTTAGACTCTCTTTTTGTAGCATTCCACCCCAATAGCGGTTATTGATGTTTACAGAAATATTGCACAACAGTGAGTGAACAATTGTCTGGGTAAACCACTGTCATACTGAACAAAGGCTCCTCACATAAAAAGTGTTTGCCCCAAGTGGGCTACCAACCCATGGAAGATTCTGAAATATCATGTTGTAAGTAAATATGAGATTATGAGGTTATTTTTTAGCAGATATGTTTCAGAAATATAATACATGTTTCTGTGGATAAACTTGTCAGTGAGCACATGATTTCAATATATTGTTTCATTTTTAAGGTAAAAAAGTGTTCAGCCTTCAGCTGCCAAATAAAGCTATGTGGATTCTTGTTGATGAAAATTGCAAAAGACTTATTCTTACGTACCAAATTAAGATTTTTCCTAGCTTCAGGTTTGCTCAGAAGCAGTTATTCATTTTAAAATGCCATTGTCAAAAGTTTTCAACCAACCTAAATAATTTGTTTAATTTTATTATGATCTCCTGTTTATATATAAATTATGTTGTCCTTATTCTTTATTCATCAGATTTGGAAAATCAAAAGTGCTAGGCTTTTTAAGCTTTTTTAGTTGTTAAAAACTCCATAGATGTAGTACAAAATCATAAAATTAGACCAGCTCTTGTTCATATACACAACATGTGTGTACATTAATCCAAAGTAGTGAACTGATTAGCCAGGTAATTACACAATGTTTGAATTTAACATGTTTAAGTGCAAAACACACATCTCTTGTCATTTCTTTTGAAATTCCTGAAAAATATCGACATTTCAAACATTGCTGCATGGCTTTTAAAAGTAAAAATCTTATAACTGAAAATCAAGCAGCATTCCTCTTTACAATAGAGCTTTTTGGTCTATTAGTTTCAGTGGGATACAATTTTCTTAACACAATAGTCTGTATACATTAATGGTAACCTGTGTGTTAGCACTAATTAATAAGAGGCTATTGTTTAAAAGTTTACATGATTTAAATATTGTTAAGTAATATATTAAAATGTATATTTTAAAATAAGTGCTTTGCCCTTTAAAAATGCCCATTATTATTATATCCACACAACAAATTTTGCAGGAAATATATTTAAATCAAGTTGTCTGTCTTTGATCAAACAACTTTACAATCATCTTAAATAGTAAGGTGCACTTGCTATTTTTATTATGATCAGGTGAAATATGCAGGAGATGCTTTTTCTTATATTTCAGACAATGTTATGTGAACTCTACAAACAGGGATAGTGGGTGTATTCCCTAGCCCTGTGTGTGGCTTCTGTGACCATAGCTAAAGCAAATCTTGTAAAAACTTCAGCAAATAAGATCATCCATAACAACCTATATTAGCAGTGGGGACGGTGGGATTCATGGATAAATACTGATACTCTGTCATACATGTGGGTTAGTTCTTTCTTTTTCAAATTCATTACATTGTGCTAGGTAATACACATAAAATGAGGCTTGGGTTTATATTATTCAATGCAAAATTTGTTTATGTTTTAAAGTCAATCTCATGTCTTACTGTTACTTCCTAGCAAGAACTTTTAGACAAAATTACAGAAAATGGTGATTCTTGTTTGTTAGCTTGCTGAAATCAGTCTTCTGTCAAAACCGACCATTAGAAATGAATTATACTGGACATAAATATACTGCTTCTTTCACTGAGATAGCATGTCATTTCACATTATTTGAAAGTTTATATGTGTCTCATAAGCAACCAAACAATCCTGTGGAACAAGCCTTATAAATATGGATATAAAAAATGGACATAAAACAGTACGTAAAAAGAAACATATACCTGCATGAATATTAAAAATGTTTTTTGTTGTTTTTTTCAGTGACAAACATGCCGTTGAGAACCAACCTTAGTGCCTGACAGAGCGGCCAAGGAATTTCTGTGATTCTTCATCTGTCTTTTCTGTAATTATTTCTGGGTGATAGAAATAATAAAGAATACACACACCATACAAGTTTTTTTAAAGTTAAAGAATGCCCTTATTTGCAACTTACATGTGTTACTTTACAGTTTGTATGCAAACTTCTGGGTTTTTAAATGGTGCATATCAATATTCTGATGCAGTCCTTACACTGTATGCTTCTGTTAAGCTGCCTCACAAAAATAAACGCTTCAATTGGAACTCAAACTCTAGGAACTTGAGATCACTTAGCCACGTTCCCTAAGCTACATACATGCCGCTCAATCTGGGTTATAAGAAGCGAAGACTTTGTTAAACCCAACCTGTTGGAAGACTGGTGTAAATAGTGATTGGGCATATACATGTAGTTGTCCCATTTCAGTTCATCCATGGATGTTTAGTTTTTGATAAATTAATTTGAAAGAAATAGGAATAAAATGGGCATTTTAATTTCTAATTCAAAAGGATGGAATGGAATATAATTTTAGACATGTTCTTGGATTAGTTTACAACTAATTTATAAAATCCTATCCTAATCGTTTATTGTTCAACAAATATCTGTAGATATTCGGAAATTGATTTAAGTATGATCAAGTAACAACTATTATTTACTTGATTGGTCATTACATGACAACTTGAAGGATGTGTCTTTTTATTCATTAGGGCTTAACAAAATACTGTTTTTTGTCCAAACAAATAAACAGTAAAAGACGGGTCAACAATGTTACAGGTCACTTTCAAGTCTCTAGAAACTTCTAAAAATAGGCAAATTTTTATTTTGATGAATTTTTTCTAATCAAATCAATGACACTGAATTAATTCAAGATTTTCTGTAATTTGCAATGTTATTATAGGAAACACATAGTGATGTTTTTGCTGGTTATGCTAGTTGCCTTGAGTTTCATTTTTTTGCATTGTATAACATTGTTCCAAAAAAAATCTTGTAGGTTAGTGTTTTCATTTCTCAGTCCATGTTTCATTACAATCCAATTTGTTGTGTGTATGTTTTCTACATGTCTGATGTATTTGAGTTTTTTGAAATGCATGAATGGAACGCAATAATAATAAAAAATATAAACCTTATTTCGTTTTTCACATTATTATCAATACCATTTTGATTTTCTTTTGTTGAATGTTATATAATCATGATTAAAGGAATGTTATCAAATTATAATGTACTTATTTAAAGTTGGACCTTCACAAACATTAAATAAATATATTCATTCACGACTGGGAGAAACATTGAACATAAGCTATTTTTTTTTACCAAAGAAAATATATAACCATGCAATAAATAACAGATTTCTGTTTGATTCAGTTAGGAATGCAAAGGTGAATGTACAAACAGACAATAAGGTGAACTACTGTTATAAGTACATACATTGAGAAGGTAAAATTCATAGAACATTTCCTGTAATGATAATGCACAATCTACAAGTTATTAAAATACGTAAGCAAATGGTAATTTAATATAAGTAAAAAAATATCCATTGTACATATTTACAATTATAATTAGAAGCTAACAAGTTTTTGTCACATTTACATTTAACCTGTTTGCCTTTGTCTAGAGGAAGATTAAATTAAAAAAATCTGGAAATTTTGATAGGACCTTTTCTTACTAACCTAGTAAATGCCTGGCAGAAAAATGCCGTAAAGGCACACTGCATTTTGAGGTTCGATCGATATATACATATACAGTTGTTATGTCTACAATATAAGCATGGCACAGAAATATAAATTAAAAGTAATTTTACATGTATACATTAAATATAAAACGTCTTCTTTGATTTCTATTCTATTTATAACACAGGTTTATTTTTATCTCTAACATATTTTAGTACCGTATTAAATTTATATATCTATGATAGAAGTAAAGATCTGCTGATTTTATTGTCATTGTCCTTATTTTTAATGCCGCTTTAATGCCTTGCATAATACATTAAAGCTAACCTTATGGAATTTATTAAGTAAAATACTGTATTAAAGTAAATATGTTTTATTCCAAAGACTGAAGTGTGACATCTTAAGATCGCGGAAAATCAATCGCATTAACATAACATGTTATACTGAGGCATGATAACCAGGTAATGGACTTTGTACCAATGTATTTCTGTCCTTATTTGCTGCCATGATATGCATTTACAGATTTATAAAATGCGCTCTATCGACGGAACAGTTTGCATGCATTTGCTCCAATGCGAACTGATAATATATAAACGTATAAATTTAGGCGCTGAAGTTGTTCATCCACCAGATCGTCGTTGCGCCGGTGGGTCAGCCAGACATGTGTTAAGAGTCTTTCTAATGAGATTTCATGTACAAAAACACCGGAGCATACATGTACGTACGCGTGAACCCTCTTTCTCTCTCTCTCCCCTCTCTCTCTCTCTCTCTCCCTCTCTTGTTGTTTTCACTTTGTTTAGCATGCCATGAACACCCTGCATTATGCCATACCCAGTCTAAAATATGTCTATAAGAGCAAACAGTATATGAAAGTCCATACGCAGACATTCAATAATTAAATAACATGCATAAAACCCCATATACGAAATCTAAAATTAATTAACTTAGAAGAAAATGCCTACTGGGTTGAACTAATCTGATACATTGACTGTCAAGTAGACCTATGTACAAAAGTAAGTTTTATGTTCTAATGCAAACTTCTTGTTTGACATTTCTCATTAAGTTTCCACTTCACGTTTCTCATTTAGTTTCCTATTTTCATATTTCTATCACGTATTTTCCACTTATAATTTTATTTCTCGTTTGTTTCATTTTTTTTATGTTTTTCGTCTATACTTGGATATATACATAATGCTAACAGAGCTCGTGCATAAAGAGTGCGGAATCAAGCACTATTGTTTAGTAGGTGGTAATTATATAGCCTATAATGGCGTCACTTGAGCCTAACCATGTGGAGGTGAGAGAAAATACTGAAAGACATGGTTAGACAAGGTGTCTACATTTCTTAAACTTATTACAAGGAACAACGATGGTTTTCAGAAAGTACATTTTGGAAATTCTTGGTTAAAAATGGTGTTGGCAGAGGAGGGCCTCTAGTCTAGGATGAAGTATTGGGTTTCGCTTTGCAATCGACTGTGGAGGTGAAAATTTGTAATATTTTAAAAGTGTCGTATCACATATACATCTTTAAATACATGATGCGTGTTTCATATGTTTTGTGTCATCTGTATTAGAAAGAGTTCTGCCAATAATATGTTTAGTGGTTTTATAACGATACAAATATACAATAAATGCCATTGTTCTCATACATAATGCAACCTCCAACATAAGCGGAACATCAACTCTAGATATACACGATATATTTTCTTGAATTATCTTGTGCTGAAGACATCAGTTTCGCACTACATATCATGTACTATTTTAGAGACTTCGGACAACATGCAGACTTTGCAGCGTCATCATAAAGTAGATCTGAAACTGTTTTAAAATGACAGAACATTTTTGGATATAAATTTTCTTGCATACAGTCGTTTGTTCTTTTAGTTGAATAAAAATCCAGAAAATAACATTGAAATACTTAAAAAAATTCTACTTCACCAAGGTGAACGTTTCTTTAGTGTGACGCTTTCAAAATGATTAAGTTCTTCAGGCCTGTGATGTATGATTGTATTGGCAATAATCAACATAAATTATGTCACTATTAAACAACTTTGTCATACTTAAATATCATTTCCATAAATATATAATACTTGTAATTGCTTGTAAATAAGTGCACTCTGTCACAGCCTTCGTTAATTAGATATGATTTAGATAAGATTAGATTAGCTTTTCACGAATTTTTTTAATATGTGTTAAAGGCTGTCCTTCATAGGGAAGAAAAATAAGTCTGGCGTCAGAAGGAATAAACGTTTCAGAGGTGAAAGTTGGTAGGGCACTTCAAGAAGCACACAAACCCTATAATGTAAAAAGGCAACAAGTATTCATTTTATTTATTGCTTATCAAAATATATACAAGACGGAAGAATAGACATTGAAGGTATTTTTTACCGACCAGCGTCTGTACATGGAATAATTGAGTTCTGCTGAAGAACCATTATTTGGCCAAGTCCTCTTAATCAAGATGAGGCCAGGCAACAATTTGAACAATACTTTTACTGTGAAGTCTCTGACCTAACACATTTAATAAACAGGTTAAAAACATGGACTATCCGCCTTTGCAAGAAGCTATGCTGAAGCTTATTTATCTCACTAGATATGTTGCATAGGCACGTTTCTCTATTCATACCAGCACATTTAAAATCATTAATTAAAAATGATGTTCGCATAATCACATATTGCTTTGGGCTTAACTATTTAAATAATTTGTGTTTGATAAAAATGATACGTGGATAATTTCACCTTGAATTATCATTACACTCGTTACCTACACATTCCGAAATAACCATAATCTATTATATATTTTGCAGTATACCAAGAAACTAACTAAAAGGGTATGTGTTGGATAGTGATGTGGTATTAAAAAATAATGGCAACACGTGATTCAAAGTATTTTCGCCTTTGTAAAAGCGCCTTGGTCAGTTTTATACAAGTGCGTGGCACAAAATTCACACTTCATATATATTACTATGGCGTTAGTATTAAGCTTCTAAGACACATACATGTTACTGCATGCACAGTTTGGTGATGATACTAGGAAAAGCTTAAAATGGCTACAAAATGTTAGAAAGTGTCACAATGATTTTGATTCTCCCAACCTAGTCAAAACAATCTTTTTAAGGACATGTGCGCATAAAATCTAGTGATCAGAGGAAATGCTTTAGTCTATAAGACAGTATGGTTCTACAAAAAATTGATGTTTTACACACACACACACACAAAGAAAGAAAAAAAAGCAAATCTGACCAACTGCAACCCAGTTTATTTTAGTAGTGTATGAGTAAAAAATTATTACATCACTATGACACAAGTTTTGTTTTTGTTGTTATGAGTGTGTTTTTTTATATTGCACCTTTTAAGGCCTTGTAAATTAGTTTTATTATGTTATTAGATACTTTATTATATCCCTCACAACAAAGTTTGGGAGGGGTATACTGGAAACTGGTTTCCACACTTTTGTCCAGGCTTCTTCTCCTACCGTTCTGCGTCAATGTTGATGAAACTCACAATTAGCTATAGTTTTATGGGAACCTGTGCACCAGCTGTTTATGGTCAGATGAAAATTTCAGGAATCATTACATCTTTTAACAATATATTAGACGTTGATGTAAGAGATCTATAGACAAGGGGTGGGTGGGGGTATTCGTTAGCCATCAAATTAGTTTAGCATTTGAATAGATTTTACCAACATTTTGTATTTTCAGAAGGCCTTCAGATAATTGCATAACGAATTTCAGATCAATTTTGGTACTAACTTTCTGAATATGACAATCCTGAACTTGCAAAGCACATATGTGGCTAATGAGTGTTTTTATCCTCATTAGCTTATTATTTTATTGCTTCTTATGTACAAGCTGTCAACCTGTCAATATTGTACAAATCTCGTGCATAAATATCAGCTTATTGAAAACTACATTAACTTCCAATATCTGTAGGTAACATTATCATGGTTACTAGTATTTAATGGCTTTTATTAGCAGGGTACTTTAAAGAATCTTCTTGACTAGCTGACATTGAAAATGTTTTTCATATGTGTGGCAAATAAAGTGACCCATGGATTGGATGACAGTGGCAATTCTCTATGATAATAAAACTAAGACACAAAGTAATTTGGCTAACAAATGTTTTATTTATTTATTTACAAAGGTAAGTGATAAAACTGTATATAAAAATATTTTATTTTACAAATGAATGCCATCAGAAAAATGTCTGTCAGAAAAATGTCTGACATCATTTCAAGATAGGCATTATTACTACAGAACACCTACATGAAGAATGCTAGCATTAGTTTGAGTTGTCTTTATAAACAAAAATGGATAAACTGTCAACCTAAGAACCTAAACCGTCTCAGACACTTCAAATATTATCCAGTACTGTTGAACTGTGAATTATGTGTCCTGCTACTAAGCATCTCTGTAACCAAAAAACAAGCTTTAAACTCCAACACAATAGCAATAAACAAAAATGTGGCTTTGCTTTCAACAAATCAAATATATGGAGAAGGAACATGTTTTCTCATGAATCCATTAATTTATCTTGTTTAATTTCTGCATTTCACATTCACAATAAATTCTGTATTTAAATACATACCATTTCAGTTACTCAACCATGAGTTTTGAAATACATACTATAAAACATACAGAAGAGACCACAAAGACACAATAAATGATGATTTTCTAAACTGGTACATAACCAATTTAATTGATTTTTTCTTTCTTATGGTTGCCCATTTAAACCTATCCCATGATAAAATCTATCTCTAAGGGGATTGAGCAAAAATCAAACATATCTACCATTTGGGTATAGTTAAGAATTAACAAAATCAAGAAACTATGAGAAGTGAGGAAGATATGTTAAAAAAATTATAATGGCATTAACTACATACTAGTGTAAGGTAAATATGATAACTTTTCAGTCTATCAATACAGAAGAAACCAGCTAACCTAAGCTTCATGAAGATTTAGATAGTGCTTAATAATAAACACAAAAATGTAAATGACAAAATTATACATGAAAACTTATCAGAAAACAGATTATCAATATTAGGGACCAGTTAATTGAATAGAGAAAGGTATTTGAATAAAGTTATTTGAATAATATGTTTTAGATTTTAACATAACTATATTAACAAATACTGGAAAGAATAAAACAATAATAATACTCTTAATATACTCCTCATATGTCTGCATGCATTGTTTAATTGGATAATTAACAAAAAATATAAAAATGAACAACAATATTATTTAAGAACAATTAATTAATGCTTGCTCAAAAAGCATTCACTTTATATTAAAATATTAAAATCATCAATGTTTATTTTAGGAAAACACACATGAAACAAACTTAACTGAAAATGTAATAAAATATAAAAACTCTTTTCTTACTGTCAAAAAATGTGTTGTTTAAAAACAATGTTAGGAAGTTTATAAAAATAATCATTTGGTATTGTAATAATTACATAATTATGACACATAAATAAAGATCCTTTTTTCCAGCAATCTGTCTTCCGGGCATTTACAACAGATGTTTATAAGTCTTTCATATTTGGTTAAACTAATTTGAAACAGCACATTGCCTATCTACCATGAAGTCATCAATACTGCATTTTATGTAACAATTTTAATTGCCAATAGTATAATTACTTTACTACATAACTTGTTTAGACTATCAATGAAAAGTTGGCTTTTAAAATATAGTCAGTGGCCATTTTTAGTCAATGTCTGGTACCAACAAATTGGCGTGGTCCAACACACCAATGCTTAAACGAGCACGCTTTTTGTTAAAACCAATGATGTGAACAACATGGACTAATGCATAATGAACTATCTTAAGAAACTAAACAGAAGGTAAATAATGGATATCCCTGTCGTCAAAATGTCACATTCCCAGATCTTTTTTAGCATTTATCACTTTGCCTTGTCGGGTTGATATCAGTGGTTTATATTATGTAAGTAATTCATACAATGGTTTTCTTCATCCAGTAGAAATAATGTGGCTGTATACTTTGATGAACGGGGTGATTGTTTCCAAGGCAAAACATTTACTTTCTTACTCGTGTAAACATGTATCACTACTTGTATGCCTATAACTACTTGCCTAATTAATTAGTAATTAACTATAGATTTGACACTGCTAGGACTAAATATGTTTGAGCAGATGCCATACGTTCCACTCAATCTGTATTGCTCAAAAAACATTTTGTACAGAAATACAAAACTTTTAGGTATGTGTTGTGTTCTAAAGCAAGTACTGTAGATACCATCTTTAAAACTAACACTTATTCATTATAAATAAAGTGGTGCTTTGCCTGTATGCCTTCACTTATCCCTGTATTGTCCAATCTTTGCCCATCTGTGCTTCTGCATTTCGGGCACATCAAAGTTGTGTTGTAACAGGTGTCCTGGCAGTGAATAAAGGCTTTACAGCAGGCTGAAAATTGTGGCTGGTTCATAGGACCTATACAAAAAAGAGAATGAAACAATTAATGTCTTTAACATCTTGAAACTTTTATGAGACATTTTTCTTAAAGGTGTTTTCCTTTTGCTTTCAAAAATATAAACTAATAATGCAGTGACCAATCATTAATAAAAATGTAACTTATTTTTTTGGCTAGTTTTTGTATATTTTATTGCCAAAATTATAGGAAAAACAACAGTAACAGTGACATGTAATAATATTGCAGAAGGTCAATATTATGTTTTTCTCTACATACGATTCGGCATTCCTCTTAGCAGGTATAGATATAAATAAAGGCCAACACCAGCTGTCCAGGAATTTCCCTGACTTGTTTATTTTTTATTACAATTAAGCAAAGAAATAATTGATTTAGTCTGGCTAATGTAGGCTCAAAAAGCAAGATCAAATGTTAGAGCATTGTTGAAACCTTGAGAAAGGCTTCTCATGTATATAGCACCTTTTCTACCTTGCATACACAGGGACCTATACATTGGGCAGTTGCCTCTGTCCTGGTATCAAACTACCTTGGATATGTATATAGTCTGTCTTCTGTACTGGCACGTGTGTCCTCTGTGTTTTTAATAGCTTCTTTCAATTTTGTGTTGCTATTATGTAGGGTAAGGCAAATATTTACTACATGGTTTAATTTTGATGCAGAGCAAATAGAAGAATGACACTTATTTCATTATTTGTTGATGTAACCTTTTAATTTATACATGTAAATGTATACAAAATTTAAGTAAATTACTATCTGTAGACATTGTTTGTATTATTAAGTTTTAGACAATTTTAATTTCTTCAAACACTTTTATTCACTTTTATCACTCAAGAGTTTTTAGTAAATGCCACACAATGTGGTATATTTTACATGTCGTGCAGGAGAATGCATCCTGAACTGCCTACCTTTGATCCATAGCAGTGCCTGCATCTGCTGTTCCACAGAGTGAGCTGCTTCTAAGATGCTACCAAGGGTGTCACAGCACTTTTCCAAGTAGTGGCCACGTCCCTACATCCAGAAGATTGGTCTTAGTGCCTGATCAAAACAACATGAAACTTATAAAGAATGCTATATAAATAAATATATTTTAAGAGTGGACAGTCATTAGTTTTCATACTACATTTACTGAACATGAACATTGTAGTCATTAGTGCAATATGTCTTAAGTAAGATCTGGACTGTAAGGTCATTATAAAATATAAATTATTTATTAAATTATACAAACAGGTGCAGGGCACCCGTGGCGGTTAGAGACGCTGACTTGTAACTTATAACAAAAAACAGGTGTATATAAATTGGCTCTGTTTTCTTCAGTCTTTATCAGACCCTCTAGTACATGTTGTATTTAAGCAACACTGAATGAAAATTATAGAAAGTATGACTACATTAAACATGAACAGTCATTAAACTTTCTCAGTTTAATGTTATTTAAAATGTTCTACCATATGAACTGATTGTGGAGAATATATATTGCACCTGAATAAATGTCTTCTTGGGCTTTAACTTGTGTACAAATTTTAAGACTAGACTGTAAGTTGCAAGAACTGAACACAATGCTAATGCACACACACTTCAATTATTAGATAGTTTGGGGCACAACAAATAGATCTTGTGATACACCAGCATCATTTACACAGTAAAATCGGGTGCTCTGTGGCTGAGCAGTTAAAGTTACTGACTAGTAACTATTCAGTCCCTATCTGTGTAGGTTTGAGTTTGGATGGGGCGAAAAATTTCATGCGGAAAGATCTTTCAGCTGACCTGCTGTCCTGACCTACGTTCTGCCTAGATGTTTCTCTAGAGTCGTCCTTCACCAATAATAAGCTTGTCATCACCAATATGACCATAATTGTGTCAGTGTGATGTCACAAAAAACTGACAAAATGGAAAATTGGAAAGCTAAATAAAAATAAATATGGCAAATATAATACAGAATAAAGTAAAAAAGTTGTGTCAGGGTATTTTATTTCTTGACAACTTTATGTTTATATTGTAATCCAAGTATCCCCACTATCTCTAATATAAATGGGTATAAATAATCTTAAACTTTTTATGTGTATTTTACACATAATAAAAAGCCATGCATAGATTTAAAATGCAAATTACATGTGGTAAGACAGTGAAAAACAGTGAAATCAATCAGACATGAAAAGGCATCTTTTCAGATTTTTTTAGAAATGTAAGGAAACTCCAAATATTATATCATATCCTCATTACAAAGTACTCTGCTACTGCGTATCAGTTGGAAAGTGATAGCAATAGGCAAGAAACCAAACATGTTTCTTGATGGGAATGATTTAAACTCTCTGTAATATGTAATACATTGTTAACATACCCAACCAGTTTAAAAGTCTTATTTTCCCATCTTTCTGCTTAGTATGCTTAATATAAAAAACTTATTATACAGAATTTTGTTGATCTTGCCAAATTTAACTACCTTGCTCTTGCTCTTAACCTACACTTGCTCTGCTGTTTTAATTTTTACAGTGACTTTTTACAAGTGTTAGGCAGGGTATTGTTGTTGTTTTTATATTGTCTTATTTTCACACCATTGTATCAATGAAAAATATAGCAATAAAAGATATAATTATTTAATTTTTAGTACCAGATATTCTATAATGAATGCCCTGTGGGAGGTAACATTTCTGTATAGTGGAGTTGAAAAAAGGTTAATAAATGGTCGTTAAATGCTGGGGAAATCTTTCAACAGTTTTACCTGATTATATTTCTTGATTTAAATTTGCAAAAATATGTTAAATGTTGATATTTATGAATCAATGCATGATGTCAACTTTGATGTTTACCCATGTGGATACTGAATTGATATATATGCACTAACAGGCCAAAAGCAAATCTGATGTGACCTACCTGAAAAATTTGTGAAACCTTCTGGATATAGTAAGGTAGCTGGCAGAAGACTACAGGTTGCACACTGTGTATGCCTGAGTGGTGTGTCTGTTCCATGGCAATCATAAGGACTCTTAATTCCTTCCTGCATCCTTCATCTTGCTATCTGTATTTAGACAAAAACATTATTCTGGTCAGGTATAGTTTATCAGTATAGTATAAAAATGAGTGAAGGCAGTATGCCAGAGTTACTATATTAACAACTGTTGTTACATAGACTCCCAGTCCACATTATATGTTCTGGCTGCGCCAGTAAATGATAATAACAGACAATTTTCAATAAGGCACTGATTAGATATGGAATTGCACATTGGCTGCTTCTTTGATTTTCAGGTTAAAGGTGGTATCCAACAGTTCAGACCAAATATTTTTTCTTATATAACAAAATAAATCATTGGTACCCGAAAAGGGCTTACAAAATGCTGATTATTGGTGCCCTAGATCTGCGTAACAACGAAGCATAAATCCTCACTCATCATTGCATAGGTATTTCCTATCTGAGCCAAGCTGCACAGTAAGCTATTTTTAAACTAAGAAAAAAATGTGACCACTTAGTTTTGAGATCACTTTATATGAATATCCGGGTAATCAGCTCTGACATTGACATCTATATTTAGCTGAAATCCCCATCATAGTTATTTGGAAATAATGGACATTTTAAGCAATATATTTTATAATTTGTACTGTCTTACAGTTAAGTTTATGTTTTAAACAGCCTTTACTAAAACTAACTAAGTTTGTTGAGCAATGGTGCATTCTCCAGAACAGTGGTAAGATGTTGTTACATGTATCAGATATAGACAAAATGTTGGACACTTAATACATTTTTAATGTAAAAGGAAAAAATGTGTACTATATTCATATTTTCAAATGCATGTTAAGAGGTAGTGTCATAGACTTGTTACTCCTTTGACTTCTTAGCCTCTCAGCATGTGGTTTCCAGTCTTGATCGGGGCAAAGGACTTAATGTGCAATGGTCTCCCGCTGAGCTGCTGTGTGGTGGTGATTCATCTTCAATCTTTTTAGGGGTTTTCTTCCACCAACATAGCTAGACGTGGCTACAATGACATATTATGGTCTCTGTCGTGTATTTCTAAATTAAACAGCAAAACCAAATAAGAACATGATTTTCAAATTTAAATATAGGACCATAAACTTAAAACTAGGTCAAGTTTTGCAACACTGTGCAGTTACACAGTGTCATTTTATCAGCCTTTAGATATTATTGATAGACTAGAGAAAAAACATAAACAATTTTCTGGCTATAATAGACCCACTTGCACACCGCATGTTAAAAAGTCTCAACTGAAAATCTCCCCACATGAAAGTTTTTGCCCCGACCGGAACTAAATCTAAGCAATGTGGACAGAGGAGTAAGACAGAATACAGTGTTGGCCCAGGACAACATTTCACTGAAGGTCAAGATTTGTCTGACCACTGTTGCAAATAAACATGATTTTTCATGCTTATGCAATGATAAGTAAAATGAACAAAATAAGTAAATGAATTACTGCAATGAACATGTCATAAGTTAAGTAAAAGTAAAACAACATAAGCCAACCTGCCTCTCCAAGTTCTAACTCCGTATCCGGGTCGAAGGATTTTGTCATGACTCTGCTTTAGGTTTGTTTAATGATAAATGTATGCTTCTCTAAATAATGCGTATAAAGTTAACATAAATTATCGCACGACTGTTTCTGGCCGCCATTAAAACTTGTGTATCCTGACTTGCTAGTTACTTCCCTTGCCGGGTCAAGCGATCGCAGCGCCATTCGTTTTTCGTTTTGTGAAACGGTAAACGGCACTCTCTACCATCGGCTCATACATTCACCTCTAAGCAAGCAGTTCCCAGCAAGCAGTTACTGTGTAAACTTTACACCCGAGCGGCGAGCCACAACGATACCCGATACTAATTTTTAATGTAGCCGGCAAGCTGCTCTTTATGTAAGAGATCTAGAATAATAAAGTTATTGCCCAACAATAGTTATTTTATTCATTTTAATATTGAATCAGTTCACAAAACATGCAATAAAGGTAGCTTATTATAAAAGATAAAAACCCTGCTGATTAAAATTTAGAACTGAACGTTAAAAGGTGTAAACGTTAGTTCAACAAGTTAACATAAATGTTCAACAAGAATAATATTTCCGCAATAATATTACTTTTCTGAGTTATTGGGCGAGGGGTGAGGTGTGTGTGTGTGCGTGCGTGCGTGCGTGTGATTTCTCTTTTTAAAACAATATAGAAGTACATTAGGATACAAAAGAAAATGTAGGTGCAGACGGTTTTTTTGTGGGGCTGGGGCCGCTGGTCGACCTCTTTCCGACACAGAGTAGGCCGACGTAGAGGAAATGCGACAATATTTCAAGGGGATCGAACCTTTCGACTCCTAAAGTAGCTTGGACACAAGTGTCCCCGTAAGTGGTAAAATATCCGCAATTTTTGGATGCAGATATGACTCGAGCAAATCAGGGCCGACACATAGGAAATGTGACATAACTTCTTCATATGCATCCGAAAGAGGATCGAAGCGGCTTTCGCATCCTCAAGAGGACTTCCTGAAAGGAGTGTAGGAATTTGGTAAAATAATCCGAAAAAGCGGATTTTTGGTCGCGGATAGACACCTTATTCCGACCGCAACAAGGCCGGCATAGAGGAAATGTGACACCACTTCTCATATGCATCTGAAAGAGGATCGGACCAGCTTTCGAGTCCTGAATAGACTTCGGCTCTATTGTGGAGCTAACTGCCTAAAAAATTCCTTCGTATGGTGTAGGAAATCTGCAAAACAGGGGATTTTTGGTCGCGTATAGACCTCTTTCCGACCCCGACAAGGCCGACATAGAGGAAATTGTGACACCACCTTTATATGCATATGAAAGAGGATCAAACCAGCTTTTCACTGCTGCAGAGCGTTTGGCTCTATCTTGGGGCTGACTGCCTAAAAAATGTCTATGTATGTGGTAGAAAATCTGCAAAAAAATTGGATTTTTGTCGCGTATAGACCTCATTCCGACCCCGACAAGGCCGACATAGAGGAAATGTGACACCACTTCTTCATATGCATCTTTTAACTGCTGCAGAGCGTTTGGATTTTTGGTCGCGTATGGACCTCTTTCCGACCCTGAAAAGGCCACCATAGAGTAAATTAGACACCCATTCTTCATATGCATCCGAAAGAGGATTGAACCAGATTTCGACTCCTTCAGCGCTTTGGGCTCGATCTTAGGGCTGACTCAATTGTTTTAAAAGCAGCAAAGTAATAGATTTTTGGTCGCGGATAGGACACTTTCCGACGCAAAGGCCGACATAGAGAAAATGTGACTCCATTTCTTCATATGCATCCGAAATAGGGTCGAACCTGGCTCGCCTATTACATATTTAGCCATTACCTTATTGTCTAAAATATGCTTGTTTGATTTGCAACGCTGATCTATCGTTCTGTTGGCCAACAACCTTTAATGGGGGCTAAGGGGCGAGTGGGGCAACATCAGGCCGGACAGTCTATTTTCATACACCGACAATTACAACATACACAAAATTTGAACTGACTTCCCCAAACGTAAAATGATCTTTGAACAAAATATGCAAAAGGTACAAAGATACATACTACAGCATTCAATCAACTTTTCTATTCTGATATCACTAAGTTTGAGAATTCTCAGGATATACCGTATTCACTCGTGTAATGGTCGCACCCGTGTAATGGCCGCACCCCCAAAATGATCGCGAAATTTGAAGAAAAAATCCTAATTCAATGTATTGGCCGCACCCCCAAAATGACCGCAAAATTTGAAGAAAAAAATATGAAGGCCGCACAGTTTATACAGCGGAGCTCTGCTATATCGTCAATACTCTCGGTCAACGATTAACCGTCTCACATATATTTCCCTTTGTTCTGCATGAAACACAGCTTATTATCTGTCAGTAAACACTTAAACAAACTTTCAACTTCAGTCTGCTAAATACACCAAGCTGTAATTTACTTGGCGTTTCTGTGTAGACTTGCCTCATTACACAGGTCAAGTGACTGACTCTGAGATAAGCTGTTGTCAAGGTGATATCGATCGGAGCAGTTTGACAGTGAGGGAGTGAACGATGTGTTTTTATAAGCAGCTGCCGATTACATTTCTCCATGAAGTTATTGATTGGTGGAATGTACACAAGGACAGTGCACTGTTCCCCGATATATCGTGTACTGTCATACCAGACTTGGTGACGTAGATCAAAAAAATTAATTTCATGCCGCCACGAGCTACAGGATAGCAGTGCGACTGAGACTAAATACATTCGCAACGTGTCAAAAATACAGTCACTGTTTACCAATTAACCCTTTTGTTGAGACAGCATGACTGGTCGACGCTCCTGTTTATTTTTCACCTCGTCAAAGAGATTGTTGCCTCGTATCAAAGCTGTGTTGTTTTATCGGGTCTACTATGAAATCCTTTGATCTGCATTGTAGTGTGCACATGACAGCTGGGTGAAATTGTTTGATAATGCAAACATTCAGAAATATGATACAAGAGATAAAACTAGGAAGTCATTTATAAATTATGGAATATGTTCACATTGGTTAGACAAAAGCATAGAACGGCGCTATCTCGTTCATATCGTCCGTCAACCTGCTACTTAGAGAGCTCATCTAGACGCATGGCGTCCCAAAAATCGGCAGAATCGTTCTAGAAAAAATGTCCCAAGGCCTTACACCTATAGAATGGCCGCACCCTCAACTCCTTAACGATAAAATCGGGTAAAAAGTGCGGCGATTACACGAGTGAATACGGTAACCGATACTGTTTTAACAAAGTCAAGTTACTCAACATAATGAGTAAGGCAGTGGATAGCCATAGAGAAGACGATTGAGGAAAAAGAGGGAGTGGATAGCCATAGAGAAGACGATTGAGGAGAGAGTTATGAGTAAGGGAGTGGATAGCCATAGAGAAGACGATTGAGGAGAGAGTTTTTTAAACCTATTTATTTATAGTCGATTGGGAAACAAGTTCTTTTAACTTATATTAATCCCTCTCGACTGTCCACTTCCTGGGTAGTACCAGTACTCAGGTACGGAATACCTGGAGCAATGTGCAGTAAATAGTCTTGCTCAAGGACTAACATCACGTACTAACATCACGTGGTCAGTTTCGGGGTTCGAACCCGGGACCCTCCGATCCGGAGTCCAACATCTTAACCACTAGACCACGAACGCCCACATGGGCGAGGAGAGAGTTATGAGTAAGGGAGTGGATAGCCATAGAACCGATACTGTTTTAACAAAGTCAAGTTACTCAACATAATGAGTAAGGCAGTGGATAGCCATAGAGAAGAGGATTGAGGAGAAAGTAATGAGTGAGGGAGTGGATAGCCATAGAGAAGAGGATTGAGGAGAAAGTAATGAGTAAGGAAGTCGATAGCCATAGAGAAGACGATTGAGGAGAGAGTTATGAGTAAGGCAGTGGATAGCCATAGAGAAGACGATTGAGGAGAGAGTTATGAGTAAGGCAGTGGATAGCCATAGAACCGATACTGTTTTAACAAAGTCAAGTTTCTCAACATAATGAGTAAGGCAGTGGATAGCCATAGAGAAGAGGATTGAGGAGAAAGTAATGAGTGAGGGAGTGGATAGCCATAGAGAAGAGGATTGAGGAGAAAGTAATGAGTGAGGGAGTGGATAGCCATAGAGAAAACGATTGAGGAGAGAGTAATGAGTAAGGCAGTGGATAGCCATAGAGAAGACGATTGAGGAAAGAGTTATGAGTAAGTGAGTGGATAGCCATAGAGAAGACGATTGAGGAGAGAGTTATGAGTAAGGGAGTGGATAGCCATAGAGAAGACGGTTGAGGACAGAGTAATGAGTAAGGAAGTGGATAGCCATAGAAAAAGAAGAGTGAGGAGAGAGTAAAGAGTAAGGCAGTGGATAGCCATAGAGAAGACGATTGAGGAGAGAGTTATGAGTAAGGGAGTGGATAGCCATAGAGAAGACGATTGAGGAGAGAGTTATGAGTAAGGGAGTGGATAGCCATAGAGAAGACGATTGAGGAGAGAGTTATGAGTAAGGGAGTGGACAGCCATAGAAAAAGAGGAGTGAGCAGAAAATAATGTGTAAGGGAGCAGATAGCCACAGAAATAGAAAAAGAGGATTGAGGAGAGAGTAATGAGTAATGAGTAAGAGAGTGGATAGCCATAGCGAAGACGATAGAGGAGAAAGTAATGAGTAAGGCAGTGGATAGCCATAGCGAAGAGGATTGAGGAGACATTTATGAGTAAGGGAGTTGATAGGCATATAAGAGTGGATTACCGGAGAGTTGTGAGTAAGGGGGTG